>JAQGAF010004311.1:0-14738 GCA_034687865.1 Kryphioiulus occultus
CAGTAATAGCATAGGTTATAAGCCCTTATTCCCGCTCGAAAATGTGTTTATTTATATTGACCAGGAGTGTAAAAAATCCTGGTCAATTTTTATTCAAAGCTTTCAATTAGAGAGAAAGAAAAATGTTGGTAATGAATATTACGAGCCATACAACTTCAATCATCAGATCCATGTATCAGAATACTCGTGATAAACTTTAAACAAACAATAATGCTACAGTATTCAAATGTTACGCGGTATCCGCAGTTTGATAGTGACAAGATGGCACATATTGTTCAATTGGATAAGCTGAACACGGCGCTTTCATAAACGTCTTTTCACAGTTAAATGGATTTAGTGGACGTCTATTATGGTCATCCCTTCGTTGTTCAGCCAGCTAGCCACGAGGCTGCATCACGGAACGTTGTCTCATTCTTTTTGATAAGATGGCGTCGAATGTGGATGCGGGAGTAGCGTCTCTAATTTACGACTATTTGCGCGTGTCCTGTAAGGATGTTGCCGAGACGTTTCGGAAGAAAGTAAAAGCGGTGAGTCTTCTAAGCGTTTATCTAATTAGTTTTAATTATTTGTCGATGTCGGGTACAGCGAAAAAGCGTTCGTGGCGAAGTAACGTCATGACGAGTCCTATTGAACATGCCTGGCTTTATGCGCATGGCCCTTGAAAGAGTAAGCCTACTTTGCTCAAAATCAACTATTACGGGAAGGTGAACAATCCCAATTAAGCAATTGCTCTTGTGCCTCTTATTTACATTTGCTTGATCATTTGTACCAGTTCGTGATTCAACCACGTGTGGTGGTTAGGCTTATACGACCACGTGTTTTTGCAAGTTTTTTGTTTGGTAGTGAGAGCTTGCTAATTTGACTAATTAATTTCAGGAGCCTCCTGTACCAGGATCGCCGTCATTAAAGGAAATAGTTGCGCATTATCAAAAGTGAGTTTATGTGCTTAAAAATGTGCCTAATTTAATTGGAAAGATATTCGGAGAAATTACAAGGCTTGTTTTTTTTTCAATAGGACCACTCCATCAAAGCCTCTCCTTACCAACAGTAAAGCGTCTTTGGCGAACAAAGGAAAGAAAGATTCCTCCTGCGAGTCTGGTATGTGAAACTTTCCACAATATTTAGTCATTTCCATTGTACATTTATTGCCAGTATTGACGTAAGTTACTAAGTAGCATATTTACTTTCCCATGCTGTTATGACTGTTTCACTGCAAGCCACGCATACGTAAATTTGAACCATATTGCAGTGTACCCACTTTGTGAAAAATAAGGGAAATGAAAAGGTGTCAAGGAATTCATGAAAATTCATGAAAATGTCAAGCAAATTTAAAAAGCTGGCATCAGCCTACTGATCTTTTATGAAAATAAAAAATTAGGATAAAATGCATCGTTTGGTGAATTTGAGTGGAGACCCTGTATTGTATACAATATCAGTTTAATTATCCAATGGGTGTCTTAATTATGCTTGTCATGGTTAAATACATGATCTGCAAAATGAGTTGTTTCCATGTAGATGTTGGGCATTTTTTTAGAAATCGCCTGTAAATAGGGTGTGAAGCTTTTTTTACTTAAGTCTTGACGTCATTTGACGATGCATCTGAGATATGTGACATTTGATACTCTATTCTGTGTATTGTCAACTAATTGAAAACATATTTCAATTGTAGATTCCAGTGATGAAGATGATGCTAGCGCTCAGAAGAAACCAGCACCAGTAAATGGACTTAATGGTAAACCAGCGGCCAAACCGGCTGCTGCAAAATCAGATTCGGAAAGCAGCAGTAGCGAGGATGAAAAATCCTCTCCGGTTAAAACTCCAGCCCCAGTTAAGGTAACTATGCTAGCTATAGTCTTAAATTGTGAATTTAATCTGAATTTGATTGTTTTCTGTGTAAATAACATTCTTGTATTTGGTTTTTATCAGGGAAAAAGCGTGGCAGCACAAAAACCGACAGCGAAGAAATCAGATAGTTCGGACGATTCTGACAGTGAAGAGGAAAAGAAAGTGACTGTGCCTGCTAAGCCATTGCAACCTGCGGCAAAGAAAGGCTCCAGCGATTCTGATTCATCATCTGATGATGAATCTGTTACGGCAGTACCAGTGGTTAGTGCAAAGTCTGTGACTCCTGCTGCCAAGACACCTGCTAAAGCTGCCGCCAAGACACCTGCTAAGGCCGCTGCTAAGACACCTGCTAAGGCCGCTGCTAAGACTCCCGCTAAAGCTGCCGCCAAGACACCCGCTAAAGCCGCCGCTAAGAAACCAGCTAAAGGGGCTGCGAAAACGCCGGCCAAACCTAAGGAGTCGTCCAGTGATTCTTCAGATTCTGAAGAGGATGAACCTGCAAAACCTCCCAGTTAGTACCTTTTCAATTTGCCCCCATCTGAAATTGGGGGTGTCATAGGTTTATTTATCCTTTTTTGATCTTATCTATTGCAGTAAGTGCGAAGAAAGTTGCAGTTGCTGTGTCGAAGCAAAAGAAATCCTCGAGCTCCAGTTCTGAATCTGATTCCGAAGAGGAATCATCTGCAAAAAAAGCAGCAATCGTTAAACCTGTGACCCCAGTTGTTGCAAAGCCTGCCAAAGAATCTTCTGATTCTGATGATTCTAGTTCGGACGATGAAACCTCGAAGGTGAACATTAAAGCTTCTGTTAAGCCGGCTGTTAAATCCCCCATCAAATCTCCTGTTAAATCCCCTGTCAAATCTCCTGTAAAAAAACCTCAACCAGCGAAGAATTCAAAACAAGAGTCAGATTCGGACTCGGAGGATTCAAGTTCAGATGATGACACCACAAAGACGCCAATTGTGACTTCCAAGCTGCCCGTGAAACCTGTTCAGCCTCCACCTGCAAAGACTGCGGCTAAGAAGGACTCTAGCTCTGATGATTCGAGTTCAGACAGTGAAGACGAAAAGAAAAAGGCTGTGGCGGCTGCTAAATTGCCAGCAAAATCTCCGAAGCCTAATCCTGCAAAAATGCCAGCCAAAAAAGACTCCAGCTCAGACGATTCAAGCTCGAGTGACGAAGATGAGAAGAAAAAACCTGCAGTTTCAGCAAAATCTCCCAAGGCTACACCTGCAAAGCCAGCAACAGCCAAAAAGGACTCCAGCTCTGATGACTCGAGCAGTGAAGATGAGAAGAAAAAACCTGCAGTTTCAGCAAAATCTCCCAAGGCCACACCTGCAAAGCCAGCAGCAGCCAAAAAGGACTCCAGCTCTGATGACTCGAGCAGTGAAGATGAGAAGAAAAAGCCTGTAGTTGCAGCAAAATCTCCGAAAGGTGTACCTGCAAAGGTTGCAGCCAAAAAAGATTCCAGCTCTGATGACTCTAGCTCTAGCAGTGAAGACGAAAAGAAAAAGGCGGCTGCAAAATCTAAATTGCCCGTAAAATCTCCAAAGGCTGTTAAGAAAGACTCGAGCTCCGATGATGACTCCAGTTCTGAGGATGAACCGAAAAAGACGGCTACATTTGCAAAGCCCGCCACAGTGCCTGCAAAGAGGAAGAAACCGGAGAGTTCAGATGACTCAGATGAAGAACCACAACCAAAAAAGCAAAAGGGGTCAAATAAGGTACGAGAACGTGATCTGGTTTCAGCATTGTTTCACATTTGAGTAGTCGAGAAGCATCGTGTTGATACCTAAATTTCAATCAATCCAGAGTGGGTTTCATGGGTTGTAAATTAACCCAAGTATAAAACTTGTGAAAAATGCTTAAACTTATAACATCATAATTGAGTTTTCATATAGTTCTTCATCATTTTTGTGATCCTCAACAATTAAAAATGTTGCAGGACTCTAATGTAGACAAGTCAGCCAATAATAAGAAAAGGAAACCCAGCAGCTCGGATGATTCTTCCGAGGATGATGAAGTACCGAAGAAGACTGAAGTAAAGGCAACTCCAGTTTCCAAAAAGAAGAAGGATGAATTCACGGAAGCGCAAAGTGCAAGTGGAAAGGTAAATAGATTACGATAGAAAGCTGTTTTTATTAGATTTATCCGGTTTTAGAGGGGAAGATAAAAGGTATAAAAAGCTGACCAGCTTTAAAAATTTTGGTATTTATAGTTTCCTTGAACGTTTCGTTCTACTTTTCCTTGACATGATTCTAACTAACTGGTCTTCAGCATCATTAAATAAATTTATCGGCCTAACTTGGTAAGAAAAATATTACCTGCAGTTAACGGCTTGTTTTACGTCTTTCAGAAAGCAGAACCATTCCGAAGAGTTAAGGACGAAGACTATGACGTTGATCCTAGATTGGCCAACAATTCTTTCGAAGCAAAGGTAAACATTTATATTTCTTACTAATTAAATGGATATTTCTGTCGTAATAACGTTCCCAGTCAATGTATTTGACAGAAGTGGGTCTGTGGTTACATTTTATTTTGAAATTTATAATTGATTGCAGTTGTAAATAAATATTTAAATAGGTATAAGCTGTCATATTAAGGGCGATGAACACAACTCAGAGTCAGATTTTAAGGTTATTGGTTAGCAGTAAACTCACCTAATTTAATTGTCCTTGGTGAAGCAAACTAATATTGAACGAAATCTCTCTGATGCTTGTCGCCCCTTAGTTAAGCCAAGTATAGTTTTTGAAAATGTCTTTTCTTTTCTACAGAATAATGAAGAAGAAGAAAATGGGGCCGTTGCCAATGGGGAAGGGGATGTTTGGAAATGGGGAAATGGAAATTCTGGGGAATCTGATGACATAAACGGATTTCATAAAGGTGGAAGAGGAAGGGGTGGATTTGGGGGTGACCGGGGTCGTGGTGGGGATAGAAGAGGCAGAGGATTTGGTGGAGGAGACCGTGGGGGTTATAGGGGTCGTGGTGGGTTTGGAGATCGTGGGGGCTTTAGAGGACGTGGTGGGTTTGGAGGAGATCGTGGGGGCTTTAGGGGCCGTGGAGGGTTTGGGGGCGATAGAGGATTTCGTGGTGGGTTTGGAGGAGATAGAGGAGGTCGAGGACGAGGGGGCTTTGGGGGTAGAGGTGGATTTGGGGCTGGACATGGTAGTCAAGGGTTTGGGGAGGCTGGACAGAACAAGAAAATCACATTTGATTAATTTTGAATGAATCTATTTGTGTATTTTTAATTTATGTATTCGTTAATTTCAAACGTGTAAAGTTGCATTTCGCAAAATGCAACTTTCCTTGACTTAATGGAATGATTAAGTAAATTGCACCAACACATGAGAAAGAAAAGAATGAATTTTCAAGCATTTAATTTGAGCGATCCGAATCGTCAATCTTATGAAAAAATCTGTAGTTTGAAATTCTACCATTTCAGAATAAAATTTGGCAGGAAGTCATTTTCATTTGTATTATCCTTTTAACTTGTATTCCTATTCATTACTTTTTCTTTGCAAAAATGAAATGCTTGCGTTTTTATTAAACTTTTAAAAGAATCAGATACAGTATACTTGCCATCCCATTAAGATCAGAAAGGGAACAGTGACTGCTTTCCAATGCCTATGTTGTGCTCTGTATACAATTATGTTATCTTCAAATATAACTTCAACAAATGTTAGTTGTTTTTTAATAAACGCAAGGAACACTTATCTATGAAGTGTCAATTTAAAATCAGCAGTTTGGTGTTTTTTATATTGTGTATTACAACAAAACAAGTACAGCTATCATTATAGCGCTTGATTACGTTTCTATTTTCAGAGAGGGTCTCGTGGATCGTGGGGTGAACGAGCCAACAATGATTTAAAGCATGTTAAAGGCAAGAATTTCAGGCATGAAAAAACGAAGAAGAAGCGTGGGGCTTATCGTGGTGGCGCCATTTCTTTCGAAGTCAATTCCATTAAATTTGCAGACTAACAGCATCCACATGTATTTAAATACTTATTTCAAATTGCATGATTTTTTCGACATGGCTGTTTAAATCTTGTCAGTCATAAGGATTTGTTGTTCATTTTATTGAGTTGGTTGTGTTGAGACCATTTCATTTGGGCTGCATCATCATGTACGAATACTGCTGTATGCGAGTGACAATACATTTTACTTTACCTTAGAACAAGTGTTCTTCAATATTTTTGTATCTACGGTCTTTGGAAATGTGGACAAATATTTAATATTTTCTGTTACAATTTCCCTGTAAAATATCAGGGTGTCTACCAGCCATGGAAGCTACTGTATAAAATGATATTCAGGCCATGGAGAAATCATGGGTTACATTAGGGTCATTAATTTTCTGCCTTTGATTCACAAAAAAGTCGAATTAAAATACATAATTTTACATCCAGTTTTGCAAAAAAAAATGGAGTTTTTCACAAATGATCATGTCTTCAATAGGGTGGATTGCATGAAACTAACGGTCCCACTGCTCCATAATGTAACATATAGGCATTGAAATATTTTGAGTCATGGATAATCTTTGAAAAGTCGTGGAATTTGCAGTACCAAATTCAGCAGACATCCTGAATATACAGTAGCAAAAAGGGAGAGAATTGTTTTCGGTATGAATGTGTAGTCATTTGAAAATGTAGAAGACCTGAATAAAGTGAAAATATAATATTCACTATATGAAGTTATAGCTATGCGTTTATTTGATGACTGATAGGTAAGCTGGGACTTTTATTGTGTCTTTGTGGATTATTATTGGCAAGTTATTATTTAAATTTCCCTCTCTTTCCCGAGCGAAGATTTTTGAAACCATCGTTAAGGATATTTGGAAATGCCTATTTGGCACTGTTGTCTTACGACGATATGCGTTATGGGAAATGCGTGGAATCGAACCATTCTGAATCGGAGGTCTGTTTGACGCTTAGTTCTGGTAAGATTTAACTATATTTCTGATAATTTATTGACTATTTTGTGTTGTGATAAGCGAAAAGGCTTTTACGAATCCAATAGCAACATTTTTTCTTTTATAATTTCCTCAAGAGTACGAAACTTACTTCGAAACTCCTTCAGCTTTGAGAGGGCATGGCGATGTGGCGAATTTCTGGTGTATTCCCTGGAATTCCCATGCTGTACTAGTCAGAAATGAATAACATTACATCATGTGGACTTTTAAAACATTATTTTTCATTCTTGGTTTACTTGTTTACGCAAGTTGCGTAGCTGTTGGGTTTCTTTGGATTTTTTTAGTAAATGAAAAATTTATAACTAAAATCAATAACTATAGCTATCGATCGCCAGAATAATAATAATGCGTTTTTGACAGATTTCAAAATATAATTATTTCCTACCAATATGTGTTTATGCATCTCAAGGTTTATGGTCCTAAAATTCTAATTGTCTTTGTATTGCTCATGATTGCACTATCTTTGATAGATGTTTCCTACAGAATGATAAATTTCTTTGACTCACGTATCTGAAGAGCCCAATCGGCTTAAGAAAAGATAAAGTGCGTTGTAATATTTTTGAAAGGATTTGTGACTTCATTGGTATATGTAAATGTTTGAATTTATAAGTCAACCAAGGGATCCTTACCTGATCTTACCGTAGGGAACGATAATCACTTGACCTCAGTCAAATTCGGACAATACCTTGTTTGTGCCCAATTTAATTATTTTATTGCTGTGTATATTTTCAGGTAGGTTACTTTAAGTTGAGTTGATATTGTTGCAATATGGGAATTTACTGCTTTGTTGAATGTCAAAGTTTTGCTCTCATGCAATATGCATGTAATCCTTTTTTAGATACTTTTTATAACTAGTGTCATTCACCAGCTATTACTGAGTTTTTTCCTGCAAATTCTTTTCCTGTTGAGAATCCCTTCACCTAGATATAAATCCGTGACATGAATCATTTCCCTGAAAACCACTTTTGGCAGTGCACTATTGTATAGCAGGAATGTAATTATAATCATACTTGGGCGTTGTCGATGAGCTATTTAGGTCAAGGATGAACTTATGTTTGCCTACAGCATTACCTAAAGGCTAGACGGTCCCCTGGCCCCCTGGCGTTGGTGATGGGCCCAATAGGTGCGAAAATAGGCCAACGTTCAATATTCCACAAACAAACAAGCCTAAAGGCTATGAAACCTAAAAGTGGTTTATGCAGTGTATTTTACATTTTTTCTTATTATGACAGCAGTAATGAATGTAGTGTATCGTTTTTGCATAATATATTTAAAAACCCAATTCATGTACCGTGAATGGGGCTTTCGGTATCAGTGACTGAAAATGTTTTTTTTTACAGATTTTTTCTCCCTGCAGGCTGACTAATATAATTAGAGAACAGCAATGAACGGGACTGTATCTGTTGAAGATAAAACTAGGTTAATCACAAGAAACCTACAGGAGGTTCTTGGTGAAGATCGAATGAAAGATGTACTTAAGGAAAGAGACTTAAAAATATATTGGGGCACAGCAACCACTGGAAAACCTCACATTGGATACTTTGTGCCTATGTCCAAAATCGCAGATTTTTTAAATGCAGGATGTGAGGTAAGACATTTATTCGCACTTCTACAATGTTTCATCAATATTTCATTATCTGTAGAAATCATAGTGACCTAATGATTCTTTATTTTTCTTTTAGGTTACGGTTCTTTTTGCAGATCTGCATGCATATTTAGACAATATGAAAGCGCCTTGGGAATTACTGGCACTTCGCACCAGCTACTATGAACATATTGTCAAATCCATGCTACGGTCAATAGGAGTGCCTTTAGATAAGCTAAAGTTTGTCAAAGGGTCCGAGTATGAGCTTAGCAAGTAAGACTGCTTATCAATTAATTGGTAACTTTTGTGGGTGATATCAGTTTTCTTATCTAACAGTTAGAACTGAATATCTACTTATTTTCCATAGGGAATACACGCTCGATGTCTACAGATTATCCTCGTTGATAACTGAGCACGATGCTAGGAAAGCTGGAGCTGAAGTGTTGAAGCAAATTGAGCATCCATTATTAAGTGGCTTATTGTATCCAGGACTGCAGGTATTGTAACATGTTACCCTGTTTCACATATTTGGCTTTTATTATATTACTCCATATATACCACTTTCTGAATCCATAATTATTTAAATGACAGTTAATGACCAGTGATGGAAAACTGTGCTTTACATAAAAATGTATTTAATTGCTTTAGATTTCTTTCTTCTGGTAGAAGACAAAACAATATTAAGAATTTCCTTGTTTTTCATGATTCGTTATAATTATGAATGTGTTTGTATTAAAATGCATGCGTTTTTCATAACGGTGTTGTATTTTGTTTACCATACAGGCGTTGGATGAGGAATATTTGAAAGTTGATGCGCAATTTGGAGGCGTCGATCAAAGAAAAATTTTTACGTTTGCGGAAAAGTACCTGCCTCAGTTAGGATACAAAAAACGAGTGCATTTGATGAATCCCATGGGTAAGATTTTAGTGTTTAGGGGAATTTGGATTCATCAAATTGCAGATGATTAGATTAGCATGTGTTCAGCAGTAATTTTTCAACCATGTTTTCAAACATTGTACAAACAGTGCCTGGTCTGACTGGAACAAAAATGAGTTCTTCTGAGGAGGATTCCAAAATAGATCTCCTGGACAACCCTGCAGCAGTCAAGCGGAAATTGAAGCGTGCATTTTGTGAGCCTGGAAATATTGAAGACAATGGGGTCCTTTCCTTCGTTAAATATGTTCTGTTCGCAGTGCTGCCAGCTGTAGAAGGTAGATTTTAACGGGCGAATTATGATTTGCTGATGCAATATATTTGCAATTTTCCATGTTAATATGAAATTAAATTGTCCCATTTATCAAGGTTTCGTCGTTGAAAGGGAAGCAAATAATGGAGGAAATGTCGCTTATCTGGATTACCAAACTCTGGAAACTGCATTTGCAAAAGAAGTGAGCTTATTTGATTTTATAAATAGCTACATGTATTTATAAAAAATACACAACGTTGACGAATGCAATAAACGCCTCATTTATTTAAATTAGGAGCTACATCCTGCCGATTTAAAAGCTGCTGTAGAAAAATACATAAATCGACTCATAGAGCCTATTCGATCCGACTTCAATGACCCGAAGCTTAAAAAATTGGTGGCAGATGCTTACCCACCACCATCTAAGAAACGTAAGCGTAAATAAATGCATGTTCATTTGCTAAAATGCTCATTATATAGCCTAAATTGCAGAAATTGTATTCTTGCTGGTTATTTGCCAAGAAAGTGAAGTTTTACCTAAAAAGAAGCTGTGCCTTGTTACACTGCATATGACTTACCTTTACTGGTTGTAATAATTCAGAACCTGCAGATGACATTATATCGCCATCTCGTCTGGACATAAGGGTTGGAAAAGTTACTTCTGTCAAGAAGGTACAGAACATTATAATTTATTACGTAGAGTATGAAGTTTTAATCCAGCATATCCATGTGAAATATAACCATTAAAAATGTGAAAATTCTAGCATCCTGATGCAGACTCCTTGTATGTAGAAGAGATTGATTTGGGAGAAGAAAAGCCGAGGACCATTGTCAGTGGCCTGGCAGAATTTGTATCCATCGAAGATATGCAAGATAGAAATGTTGTTGTCCTATGCAATCTAAAGCCTGCCAAAATGCGAGGGGTTGAATCACAAGGCATGGTCTTATGCGGGTCGAGGTAAATATTTTAATTTATCTTATTGGAATTTTCCAGCATTTTGTTGATTTCCCTTTTTTTTATTGATTTCACAGAGAGGAACCTAGAGCTGTCGAACCATTGATTCCGCCAGAAGGTAGCGCTCCAGGTGAAGTTGTGTTCGTAGAGGGATATGAAAACGGTACCCCAGACCAACAGCTTAATCCAAAAAAGAAAGTATGGGAAAAATTGCAGGTATATACAGCAGCAACATACACAATTATAATACAATTCTGACTATTGCATGGAGTAGGTTTAAATGGGTTTTCTATTTAAATTTATAGGTTGATATGAAAGTGGCCCAAGATTATACAGCACAGTGGCAAGGATCTAACTTAATGACAAAAACAGGATCTTTACGATGCAAATCTTTACAGAATGTTCCAATAAAGTGATCTTTTCCTTTCAATTCCATTTTTAAAGTATTTTGGTTTGCATTATTTTAACTTTTCAAAATAGGAAATATGAGCATTTTCACAATCATTTGTAGTTATTACAAAATGTAACACTGCATTGTCAGTATATATATATATGTGCGTTTATATAATTTAGCTAAAATTATGTTCAATTAGCATATGACACGTTTGAGTTTGTACCACATTTGCTATATTTCTTATTTGCTGAGGTGTTTGGAAATGCTCATATTTCTGTAAATATAAAGTTGATGCGCATCTAGCGATATTTAAGATCAGTCTTTTTAATTATTTAATTGAAAATGCTATTGAGACCACAGCATGGAACTGTTATACTTAAAGTAATAAACTGCATTCACTGTTATTATATTCTTTTGTTGCAGTGAATATTAGTCGTCTAGATGCTTGGTTGTATTTGCCTGAAGTGATGTGTACATTTCCGTGCTTTGTAAGTAGGTTTGCTTTTTGTAGTTAATTGGAAAATATCCATTTTTCAACTGCTAAACATGCTAAACATTTTCTTAGTAAGGTAAACACCTTTTTACATGATTACATAAAGGTGCGTTTACACTTTATCACAAAACTTTGTTATATTAGTTTTTAACTCGTATACAACTGGTCACATAACACTCACTAGATTGATGCGAGTCATCAATACTACAAGTTGTTTAATAACATTTTTTTCTTCTCATTTCCAAACAGGTTATATAACTTTGCAATATAGTATGTTTTGTGATACATGTGTGGTGTGCAAACGCACCTTTAGTGTGCACAATTAGGATTTCACAATACTTCATTAGCAGTAACTAGTTCAGGTACTGTATGCGGAAAACATCAGAAATACTTCAATTCGAATATTTGCTCAAGTTTTGAAAATGCTTAAATTTACATCGGCATTCATCGGTTCCTTTGAAAATATTTGCATAAACCGATGTTTTGGAAATTTCCTACTAGATGGCGACTCGTATCACACTTCGTGATTTCCATAATTTCCCGCCTTCTTATTTACACAAAAACCGCAGCTCCAAATGCGCGTAATTTTCACAGGCTTAATTCGAATTTTATTTAATTTGGATTAATTAAAATATTTTTGATTTAAATTTTATAATCATCGTGGTTTGGGGAAAAATAGTCCGGGGCAATTTTATTAGGCTGCGTGGTACTCCTAGCTTAATTTGATCTGTTTAAACACCAAAAATTAGAACGTGAATGTTAAAAAATTACCAAAACGCAAAATCAATTTGACGTTGAGCTAAAAAAAAAACAATTTGGGAAGAACTAATGCCTAGCCAGCATGCGATTGCATTGGATTACAGCTAGCGCGCAAACATGACGTCATTGGTGCATATCCCTGTGGCAAATTGAGACTGTTCCATTTCGCTTGGCCGGCTGAAAATGTTGTTTTTAATCAGTTTCGGTGCCGATCTGAGCCGATTAAATCGTTGCTAAATTTCGCGCTGAACGCCACGATCGCGACTGCGTGTCCGCTGGCATTTGGTGCCACGAAAAAGCCGCGCGATGGCCATGTTTCGCCTGGCCTCTGCTGGGGTAGAAAACTAGAAATCGAAGCAGCAAAAAGAAGCCACGTAAACTTGGAATGTTAGGGGGCGCGCATAAACGACGTCCGCAAAATAGGCCATTTTTTGACACGAGTTACTGTACATGTATTTTTTTCCCCTGCCGCCAAATAAGTTTGACTTTTCCAAGTTCAGAAAAACTTGAAGGAAAAATGCGTGGGTAATTTAATATGCGGCAATTACCAAAATGCAAATGAGATGGTAATCCAATACGGCGACCACCCTTTGTGATATAGCGAATTATTCTCGTTAATTTGCGAAATAAACTATTCCGTAGGTAGCCGGCGAAATGCATTCCTGGGGGCTCAAATGTCTTGCAAATTTACTAATCAACTAGTTTAAATGTCTATCATTTGAAAATTTAGTTTTAGACATGCGCAAATTTCATGGACTGACGTGATTTTCGTATGCAATATACCGGTAATAACAGCACAGAAATTAAAAATTGTGTCGATTCCATCCCAAAATTTACTAGCTATTACACCCCAAATTTTGCATGCATGCGTCGTCAATATAAAATACATGTATACACTCCTTTTCATCCCAAACATTCTAAAATTCAATTCATTTTAACTTTATTCGAACTGAAATTAATCTTTTTTATTCACCAGTACGCTAATCAGAGTTTGGCACAATATAATGTATGCAGGTACGTGTAATAACAGCGTAAAAAAATCAAAAATTGTATCATCTCTCTCCCTAGCCTCCCAAATTTTCCACGAACTCATCCCATTTTTCAACCCAAACATTCTAGCATTCAGTTAATTTTAATTTTACAGTGTATTCGAAAATTGTGTCGTCCCACATTTTACACGAATGAATTCCTCTTCAAAAACACTCAAGCATTCAATTAGTGTTTAGTTTTATTCGAAAAAAGCAATAACAGCGTAAAAATGCCATCTTCTCCCTCCCGAATTTATCATGCATTATCACGCGACATCGTCATGCTTTTCTAAATCCCTAACATTCTAGCATTCGTTTTTTTTTCAACTTTATTCGAAAACACGTTGCTGATGTGACTGATGATGTCAACATCTCGAAATTGTCGTCTGGCTGGTTGAGTTCCACGCCTAGAGTCGTAACGAAATCCCGCGCTTTTTGCGGACGTCGTAAATGGTCGTCCCCCGGCGCGAGGAGGCAGCGGTGGTGAGGCGGTCGGCAGCAGTCCGATATCCCTACGCCTGGCCTGTGCTCGTTTCGAAATAGTGCGGTCACCTAACCTTATTGTTTTCGATTGAATCGCGTTTTAGGACTATCGAAGTTGCAATTTTCCTCGGCTGTTCCAGGCGTGCGGGGCCGAAATGTTGTTGATCGCGCCGTGCCAGGGGGCCGTGTGCTTCTCGCGTCGTTGCGGATGGATTTCTCATTTCCAACTCCGCTTATTGCAGCTCGGCTAGGGCTAGGCTGGCGAGAAGAATAGCCAAGCGTGAACAGATAAGGCCATGCCTGCCGTAAGCCTAACTTTTCGCCCTTAGTTTTCGGGAGACCCAATGGCCGTAGAAGAGGAGTGAGTAGAATGGGCGCGAGAACGTCGCTGAACGTCACCTAATTTCCGCGGACGTTTTTCGCTGCTTCGTGGAAAAAAGCGGCTGGAGGTAGGCCAGCCCAGCACTATGGCAGCGCCTAGCCAGCAGCCAGGCACAGGCAGCGTCAACTGCGAACAAAACCACCCCAGCGAAAGCTCGGATTTGAAGCTTTCGGGTCTGAAAAATGGCACCGACTTGGAGGAGGGCAATTCGGAGGACGGTTCGGACCCCCATCTGGCCGTGCGGATGAACAGCAAAGCCAAATCCCCCAACCAAGGCCGGGAAGTGACAATGGAAAATTTTCAAGATGGAGACCCCCAGCATCACGGCAGAGTAGCAGCCGAGGCCTATCACGCAATGGACGGGGCGCAGATGAACAACTACGCTCAAAATCAGCCTGAAACTGGCCTGCAAAACGACGATTATCAGGCGAAAATCAACGAGACTCACTACGGAGGAGGAGGAGGAGGATACAGCAGGCCCGGCTATATGAACGAGCAGCAAGCTCAGCAACATGGCGCCCAAATGCCGAATGCAGCCAACGTAGACGCTGCTTACGGCACTCAGTTCGGGCCCCAGTCCATGCGGCCCGGATACAGCAAGCCCATGGCCGGCAGGGGCCCCAACGTACCCTCCATCATCAACGCCGCCTCCTACGGCCAA
>JAQGAF010004312.1:0-14738 GCA_034687865.1 Kryphioiulus occultus
TTATTCAGAAAAACGCGTTTTCAAACATGTTTTATTCAGAAAAACGCGTTTTCAAACATGTTTTATTCAGAAAAACGCGTTTTCAAACATGTTTTATTCAGAAAAACGTGTTTTCCAAACAAATTTCATTCAGAAAAACGTATTTTCAAACTAGAATTTCTACGCATAGAAATGTTACGTTGGGACGCGAATCCAACCATATACCCAATTTTGGGGTGCATGTGGGTATCTGATGGGAAATTCTTGTTTCGAAATAAATTCGATCCAGACAGACGTTTAAAAGGCTTCTAAATGAAATTTCGCTGAAAACTACGCTTATCTCGGTTGGTCTACGTTTGAATAAATTCCACCCAAAAATTGAACGATGCAGTAAGTACCAATATGGCTTCCGACAAAACCTCAGCTTACCTTATTTGAACCCCGAATGAAAAGTCCGTACAGTTAAGTGAAAAAAATAAATAAATGCGAAAAGAAACCCAAACCTGGCCAGTGCTATTGTTAGCCCTTCGCAACTAGATTGCTCGATTCATTTTCCAAAGCCGAGTCAATAAAAAACAAAATACCCCTGGGAAAAACCCTCGAATAAACTTCGTAAAGGTAGCCACATGGCCCGAGCGTAGCCACGCAATTAGATGCCAGAATGTATTAAAGAAGCTATAGCAATGCTGTACGAGGGCTATTCGTAAAACCTAAGTTAAAGAGTCTAATGCAGCGGTTTTCAACCTTTTCACCATCACGGACCGGCAAAATACATCAAAAAATTTCACGGACCGGTCAGTTTCAAATATAGGCACCGATTTTGGTACTTTTTCAACAATTTTTTTCTAATAATAATATTAGGGGACGTTCAATTGTTATATCATGTAAGCACCCCCACCCCAAAACACTATAGGAGATTTTTTTTTGCAAAATTGGTTACAAATGGATTTTATCGTTTAAAATGCGATGATTTGGTCAAATTATCCCACACAGGATGATGACATACACTATGATCGTCTCATTATACCTGTAAAAATTTGAATTAAAATTGTAGTGAAACTGCAAAAATCTTAATCAGTCTGGAGGTTTTATGACATTTTTGTGTCGTAGAATTGCGACTATTTTGAAGGCAAACTAAAGTCAAACTACTACCATCTTAATCAAAAATTATAGAAAATATCGAAGTGTCCCATCTCAAGTAAACTGCGGAAATACATGTATGAGGAACGGGCTGCAGTTTCATACACAAAGATATCCGATTTATCATATATTTGTGATTTCCGATTTGAGAAAAGATATACAGTAGCAGTTGTTTTGGATAGAAAATTGGAAATTTCATAGTTAACAAAATTGCAGAAGGCCAACTCAATGTAACGTAAAATAAAATTGGAGAAGTAGATTTTCTGCGAGTCAACTGCTCAAAATATGTTGCGTACTGGCCGTCGCAAGTCCACTGTAGCTTGGGCTAGCACAGTAACATGGTCAAATTATAAAAATAATTGGAAGGAGACTGTGTGAATAATAATCATTTCAATTCTGAAGAACTTGTAAGTTGAGAATCAATGGTTTAAGAAATCAAAGATTGTGGCGGAACGCTGGTCTAATGGACATTCTGGATGTCCACAACCACGTCGATAAAAAATGTGGAATCCACCAGACAAATGGCGCCTAAAACCATCCATTTGCTGTCTGGCTAGGCTTAAATTCCAGAAGTTATATTTTAAAAATTATTGACAGATACACATTTGGACGAGACAAAATAAATCCATTCGTGAAAGGGCGTGTCGAAACGCTTGATACTTTGATGGATGGCCTTCAGGTCATCCACTGGTCGTTCACTCAAAACCAAAATCTATTCAAACGGAGCATTAGCCTTCGCCTAGGCCTATTTAAGGCCGCAAATTTGTAACTTTCATACACGCGACACAAACTCTCCCCATGGGCACCTCGATGAATTGGGCAACCTCTCAATCTGAAGGATGTTGAGCTTGCAGATACATGTATCTGCTTTTGGGATGGCAACAGCATCGTCCCCAAACATGATCGATTTTAAAGCAACAACCCTCGTATCAATGATCCAGAGAAGATTGCACGTATAACTGATAGAATGAATGACACTACTAGTATGTCCGAAAGGACTATGGTAAACTAAAAACTACTATTGTAAACACATTAAAAATAAAATTAAAAAAACCACCTGCTTGAAAACTCCTGATGTTGTTTAAGCTCCTGCAGAGTCTCATATTGATGTTAGTTTACTGAATCACTATGGTATCTACCGGTATATATGTTTTCAGTACACGCGTAACTAAACTTCTCTAATTATGCATTGTGTTGTTATATTAATTGGTTGTAATTATATTTGTATATGACATGACTTTCCCATTAAGCATCAGCACTCACAAGTTCTTCGTGAACTTCGTGCTGTTATTGTATTGTTAATAAATTTCAAAATCTAAAAAAAAAATTGAATTGTTGTCCATATTAGTTTTGTGTTCAATGATTAGAACATCTAACATTTCAATGTCTATACTGAGATAGTTTGTATTTCGCGACATGAAAATCATCAAAGGTATACTGACATGCTTAGCCTGTGAAGTCCATTAGCAAGAGCTAGCCATGGACTTTTGTCATTCGTCAAGTATTTGTTATCACACTGGTCATCATTACAAGATGATTACCGAGATAAGGTTCTTCGTACTTAGTGATTATAAACTAACGTAGGCTCGCAGAAGATGTCAATGATCAACGCTGACAAACAACATAGGTGTTCGCAAACTTAATTCGCATTAAGCGCCTTTGTCATCATTCATGATATTTGGTGGAATCCACGAGCAGTGACGTGCTGACAATGGATGTTGACCATCTGTCGATGTTATCGATACAGGGATCGCAGTGTTCGTATAATTAACATACTCCATTGACCATCTTTACCGTGAAACGTCAATGTTCAGCAACGTAAATTTTAGTCAAGAACGGAGTAATTACGGAATCAGAAAACGATTCAAACTTTGGTCGCCGAAGACGCCATCTTTAATGTCAGTCTTTAATGTTGATCGATCAATGAAGTGCCCATGATGAGGAGGTTCTCTGCCTGTATACTTAAAAGTTAGTGACCCAGGGCGAATTTTCTTTGCTCGAGAAACACCAAAAATCTCCTTTCCAACACCTAGGCATCATAAATCATCATTTTCCCCGGTGCTTAATTTCGGTATTTTTTTTTCTTCCGTTCTTTCTTACTCTGTCCGTGTTTTGGACGCATTCACTCATCTAGAGCAAATCCCAAATGAAATGTAGAGAGTAAAATGCGCATCACTCGATAAACCACGTTGACGTTTTTGACAGGGGTTCTGGCGAAAATGTACGCGGCATCATTTGAAAACAACTTCTTAATCGAAGTCCATTTGAAAGAAATTCCCTCGACACGAAACAGCATTATAAGAGCAACGAGCAGAGAAACTAACTAACGAAAGGGCCGCTGATGGAACAGCCAATGAACCTTTTTCAACAATATCTACCCTGGCGGAAAGATTAGTATGGATAAGTATAAAATTCATAGTGATATCAGTACATATTTACTGATATATGGTGATATTAGTACGTTACGAGATATAATGGCGAGAAATAGTGTGTCCAGTACATTCGCACAAAGTTCGTAAAATTATTGCAAATGTATAACTAAATTGCAACTCTCTATAGTTAGATTTATAACTTACAAAAGAAATGCAATGAAATTCGACTGCAAACATTTAAAATCACTATTCACCTTTTTAGTTGCAACAGCTGATATCGCTATGCTATTGCTGACACTACTGGTCACTACTATGGATTAATATACATTATTAGTATTAGTGGTATTAGTACAGTAAGCACTGTAGTGACATAAGTATCCATCACTATACTATCAGTACTGATATTAAATAACAGCATGTGTCTTATAATACTGATATAGTACTGATATTAATTACTCTAAAAGTTACCTTACTGAATTTTATATACTGACATCAGTAGTCCAAAAAAAACACTATTCTTCACTATGGAGTAGTTATATAAATAGTGATCATATACTAATCTTTCCACCAGTGTAGAGGCTTGGACCTGCTTCTCCTAGGGGGTGGATTACGGTCTGCATCAGTTGGGCGAAAAGGGGACTGAAGGTCCTTTTGGTCCCTATACAGGATGTTCTGTTTAGTGAGTGCCAAACGAATCGCTGGCCATAGCTGGTCTAGCTCGCTGTGAGTCATTCAGAAAATTGTGAAACCAACGTAATTAGACTAATTACGCTCTACAACTTTCTAATTAACACTAGGATCCTATCTGCAGCGGTTTCTGACATATTTGCAAAAAAAAAAAGGAACGGGCACGTAGTCGACTCTAAAAGTTACCTTCAAAAACTACAGTATCATTGTACCTCTTACCGTGTAAAAGATATAATTTTATTTCGTTGGGCACTAACTACATGTAAATAGAACATACTGTATAGAAAAAGTATTACATGTACCTGGGAATGTTTCACGGATCGATTGCTGAAATCGTTCTTCCCGCTCTAAGTACATGAATTTAGCATTTTAACCTCTTAAAAAAATTCCAAAAATTCGCAGGATTCAAACCCCCATCAACGCAGTCTCCGAAAATGGACGACAATGTCGCGAGATGGCGAAAAAAATGCTATGTAAAATAAAAATAACAAACCCGGCCGAAAGTTTTGAAGTACTTTAAAAAAAAGGAAAAATTTACGTGGAAAAAACGGTAAATCCACGATAAAACACGTGAAAAATAGGAAACTAGATCGCAAAATAGATGAAACATGGTGAACATGCCGAAAATAGCGAACAGACCGATTAAACGTCCGACACGCGCGAATTGCTTTGTTATTGTGAAAATTACCGATTCGTTTAACTGGACATTGAACGCAAAATTGCCCCTTCATGCGACGAGAGACTTTCGTCCCTTTGTTTCAATTGGAAAAGCCTGATGACGTATGTCGAGCTAAACCAAGTTAATATAAAGGTGGTAAAAATTTGAATTTCTCAGCAAACGCATTACTCGAAGTCATCGATAATAGTTTGATAAAATGTTCAATTGCGTGTTTAAAGAGGGGGTGGAAAACAGCGACACCTTTATCCAACACAAATTAAAAATCAGCATTATCAAAGGCTCGCGTTCCCGTAGATGGAAGATCTCGACGTTTGATATAAAATGTAAAAAAAGCAAAATTAGACTTACCGCTATTATCTGATGATAATGACGGAAGAAGGTCGAAGTGTTTTAAAGTGAAACATTTCGCGAAGGCCGACTGCGTCATACATGGCGAAAAAAATACTTAAAAAAATTTAAGAAAATTGCGGGGATTGAACCAGTGTAAAAATGAAATGAAAAACTTGAATTCCAGAGAGGCCACCGAGGCCCCTCCAGGCTCGTTAATGAAAGGCCCTCATCACCCCCTGTGAATCATTGGACCTCCCACGCTCAGGTGTGAGGGGCCGTCGATGCCCCACACAATGGGTACCCCCATCCCATGGGGGTGATTACCACTCCGGGGATGTGCCAGGTCCACAACACCCATCGCTGCAGTTTCCCACCTGAGCTGAACAACAAACACATTTCAAAAGCGAAATTTAAATTTCGACGAAAAAACTATTTTTACAAAACCGCGATTTGACGCGTTCGTTTCGTGAGTCGTAATCGCGCGAATCTAACGGTGAAAATTTCTCCGTAAAATATTTACTTCGGAAAAAGTTACGGCGATTTTACCAATTTTCTCGTTTTGAATTCACAGTCGCTGCACAGAGCCAGCGCCACCTAGCGAACAGAAATCAGACCATTCTGACTAGGAGAATTTTTCGGGGTTTTTTTTCAATTTTTCTTTTACAAAACGATTCCTAAATAAAAAAACGTGATTTATCTTTAATACGGTAAGAGATACAATGATAGTTCTTGAAGGTAACTTTTAAAGTCGATTATGGGCTATCCGGAAACCATATTTTCCGTGACCTTGCATGACCCGTACAAGGTCATCATCAGTGTTTTTTTACAAATATGTCAGAAACCGCTGCAGATACGACCCTAGTGTGAATTGGAAAGTTGGAGAGCGATGCCTTATTAGTCTAATTTAAGTTGGTTTCACAATTTCCTGAACGAATCACAGAACACACACTGTATTTAGGCCAAAAATTCTACGAAGGAGTAATGGCTATTAATAAACATCCTTGCCTGTCGAAGACGCCCCTGGTGGCGAAATCATCGATTCATGTAAGACGAGCGAGCAACATGACAACAACATCCAGCTAGCTGTTTGTTCATTCCGAAGTGGTGCGACTCGCTTAATAAAAGCGAGACATTTCGCAAATAATTAGCACGCAGTCGGGTCCTTCTTCCGCTTAAATGCCAATTTGAATGACAATCGAAAACGTCTTCTTCTTCTTCTTCTTCGTCTTATTTTCTGCCAAAACGTCCACCCGAAAAAGTTGCCAATAGATGGCTGCATGATGATGAGTCTCTCTCTCATCATTGCTTATGGGCTCGATAATTAAGGCAAACGCGACGCGACTTAATGCTTTAATTAGATGCAAATTTCCGGCGCATTTTGACAGGTCAAAACCGCCGAATTACGCCGGGGACACGCCAGAGTTCGTTAGTGTTGTCGACGGGGGACGACTTCATTTCAACGACGAATTAACGCGAAGACACGCGTATAGCGTCCAGATGATGCCACGGAAACACATTAGACACAATTCAGTTGGGGTCCTCGCAAAATTGCGAAAAATTAATGACGACTAAATAATTAACGCCTTTCAACACCCCAATCCAGAGTGAAAAAGTTTTCGCCACTTCGAAGATATTTTTATACTGAAAATATCGACGTTAATACTCGAGACACAACATGGAAAAACGCGATAATTAAAACACCTCGTAGATAAACGTGGTGATTAACCAGTGACGTGACATTGGTAATTGATAGAGAGTTAGCGATTTTCACGTACGAGAAGACTTACGTAACGCTAACTTCAAATTGACGTCATATCCGCCACTTGTCATGATACCTTTCACGAGAACGTAAAAGTTCTCACGATAAAATTTAAAGTTATCGTAAGTGTGCTTACGAGTACGTCAAGCGTCCATGTTTTTTATTGCACATGCGCAATTGTGCATCGACGGCAGTGTTGCAAACAACTATAGGGATAACTCCCATAGATGTTTTGGCGGGATTTGGAAAACAGCTGATTAGCCCTGTGAGTGATAATCATCGATATAGGCTCGATCACACTGCTAGCATTTTCCCATAATCCATCACCACAAATGAAGTGCATTGAACGTCGAAATGTCTCCTAAACTGTTGGTGAGTCGCACACTCACCACACGATAAACGAAAAGCATTTTGTTGTTCTCGTTGCGTAGATGTTATCGTGACGTGAAAATCGCTAACTCTCTAATGCTCAAGACCCACCGAACTAAAATCTAGTTTTATAAACTGGGTAATGGTTGTGCGTTTCCCACTCAGTAATGGAAAACCAGATTACGTATGCATATTTCTCGTGTGTAGGTGTCGCCCTCTACGTAACCACGTTTTTTAATTATCGCGTTTTTCCTTTAGTACTTGTATGTCTTGAGTATAACTAGGTGAACACACTGGTTTGACGGTTCTTTTGCAATGGATTATGGGGGCACTCGAATTTATACAGGGTGTGCAGCGGCCACATGTGCTGTAAATCGTACAACGATAACCGTTGGTGAGAGATTTGTGCAGGTTTGTCTATCTAGATTTTCGTTTGGTGTGTCTTATTATGGTCGAATTTATGGGAAAATCTTCGTTATTGAGAAAATTAGAACGATTTCGCGAATTTTGTTAATGCGAATTGATCAACGTGTTAGCGCTCAGTTCGTAATTAAAATGCATGTAATAATATATTTGAATATGAAACTAAGCATTAAAGTTCGCGTGGGTCATTTGGGTTCTAAAATGTTGGTTAACTAGTGTGATTAAAAAAAATGGTCCATGGGCCACGCTGTCAATCTGGCAGATATTAAAAATGCCATCTACCGACAATATCAAGACACTGGTTATAATTTTGAAAAATTCGCGAAAATTCAGCACAAATTTCCGGCTTGTTTTCTGCTGATATCGCGGCGATTCTAGAGAAGCCAAAGTTCCTTGGCTTTTCATTTAATTATCATTAATTTTTGACAATGACAAGGTGTTGAATTTCCCCGAAGATTCGTGTGCCATGTCTTAAAATTAACAAACGTAAATCGAAACACGTCGTGACCCCTGCCATTGTTAGCAGCGAATGCATATTATGGTCATGAGGTCAAATTTGGTCCATCTCTCATTGGTCGAATGATATTCAGCGTTGATCTCGAACTTGTCTAACATGGACGACGAGAGAAATTAGCATCCGAGCGTCTAATTACACGCTTCGTATATAGTTTAAAGCAAATATGTGCTACAGTCTGTGCTAAGTCACGATGAAATTGGTCAAGAGAAAGTGCAGTCGGGGCATTGAGGTTACTGGCGTTTTGGCATTCAAAGCGCAATCCTGCATGGTGGCGAAGGCACTCGGATGAAACGTGAACATTTCAGCAGACGTGGGCAGATTATATTTGCATAAAGTTTAAGAGTTATTTGGCTGCTGGATATTTATTCTGTCAGATCAAATGTTCGTGTATGGCTGTTGCCATTTCGAGCAGCTAGACCTAGCCTATACAATTGTAGAAAAACACGACCACTGTACATGTACGTGGAGTGTAGCCATCACAAATCGATAAGACGATACTGACATATACTCGTACCGCAGTTACCGAGTGGAATTTACACCGCAGAAAATAATCTGCCGTTGGAGTTGACTACCATCTTAGAAAAATACAGAAGACAAACTGGTGAACCAGATTGTCAAGCAGTATGGAGGTAAAATAATACAGGAAAAAGAGAAAAAAATATTTAAACTAATATTTAAGTAAAAAAAACCTCAGTTTCATACGCTAAACAGCGGTTCTCAAACTTTTGACTGCGTCCTATCTATATTTTAGAATGACAGATGTTTACATAGGTTGAAGTTTTCACAAAAACAAGACCACAAATGATGGATTTCAGATGGATTGCTTGTCTAACAAAATTGATAGAACTAGTCAATAGCAATCCATAGTGAACAATGAAACCCAGAAATTCAGTAAGACATTTTCTCTAAATCGAACTTTTATGTATTGGATTTTTCGATCATTATCTTATAACTCGATTGCAAACTAAAAGCAGGTCATGTGGTCTTTCGAAAAAACCAGATCTCAAATGATGAATTTTAGCCAGTGTCTACCGTATTGTTATTTGCCGTGGTAATTTGCAGTGAAATATAAAATTGTTTTTTTTCTTCTAAAGCATAGGAACTACATGTATATAAGACTACTTTAAAATATAGGAGCACTTGACAACCTGAATTACATGTAAATAGTAATCAATCGTTTGCAATTAGTTATGATCGAGTTAAAAATCATCGGTCCGCAATCGATCTTGCAACCACTTTGCAACTAGTTTGTTCCCACTGGACGGCAGTTCTCGCTCAAGGTTTTCGACACTACCACTGTCTGGAGCTACTGCCTATAGTCTTAATGGTTCCGTGGTTTTGAACCGATTGCACTGATTGCCATAATGTAGTGGTTGCGGTGGTAACCGAGTCAATATCAGTTTTTCAACCAGTCTGAAACTCAACTATATGTGGTTGCAAACTGGTTACTTACATGTTATACGTATATGCTTCACATGCTTGTAAACATTCTCGCAATCTGTTTGTCGTAACTATTTTTGCATTGGCATTTTTTCAATGAGATTCACTGTACCCCATCTTCGACGAATCTTCAATGGCCTCATCATGCTCGCAACGAATTTGTTATTAAATGGCAGCGGAAAGCAGTTGGATGCTTAATGCTAAATAGGAAAAGCCATTCTTAATTCGTGGCATATTTGCGTGAAATTCATCGCATGTTGACCGCTGGCTATTTACTTTCGTTGTGTCTGAGCAAAATGAAGGCGCTGCAGCCAATGAAGGAGAGAAAGAGTTGACCAATGGTTGGTCAGTACTTACCGACGACATTTAAGGTGACAAAATGGCTGATGATAGGATCCGAATTCACTTGGCACTCGTACTGTCCAGCGTCTCTTTGCTGAGTATATTTGATGTGCAATGTCCAGTCGTCCGAATGATCTTGATGAGACAACTGAAACCTCTGGTCACTCGAGTACGTTTGCAAGCCAAAAGTCAAAATGTGGAATAATTGGCCGTGGCGAACCCAAGATACCTGATAGAAACGAGATTAAGAGCGAGAGTAAAAAAAAAGCTATTAAAAATAGGTGGAGCGAACGTAAGCCGAGCAGATTGATCGAAAAACCAATTAATGAAAACCTATTAATAATGAAAGATATGATCGTCCATGGGGCTGGAAGATAGATAGTCAAGCTGCCTGCCACACTCGCTCAATAATCCACAGAAGGGATTTTACTTTTGGGATGGAATTTTAAAGAAAGATGGAGGAATGAGATGATTTTCAGTTCAACTTGTATAAGAGAATCCTGCTGTTTTCACTGAATCGAGAATTACAAATTTTTGAACTACACTGTAGTTAATATTGAAAGTATTGAGTTTCGAAACTGAATATTACGTTAAAACTTATATTCCAATTAATTTAATTAACCTGCAAAGGCTAGGGAATTTAGAAAAATGAGATTAGTTACAAAAGTGACACGTTTATAATAAAAACACGGCAATTCATAATTTATTTAAACTAAACGTGTTAAATACTGTAATTAATAAAGATTTGAGAATTTTGTACGTTTACATTTAAATCAGTTACAAAACTGTGCACTTTAGAAGAAAAAATAACGACAACATATTGATTAACACACTGAGAACGAAGCCTCAATATTCTATCAATGTTCCATTAATATTCCATTTATAAGACGTGGTGACTGCAGAATTTAGTAATGCACAATGAATGACTTTTCAGATAAATTCAGAGACAAAGGTTCAGAGACGTTCTGTAATTGTTTTCTGTCATTTAGAAAAACCATTCAGATAAGTAATAAAAAGTATCCCTACACGACGTTAACTGTTCATTAGATTATCTCGAGACATTCATCAAAAAAAATTGAAACCTATAAAAATGAACATTTGATAAAACCTCTATAAGGTAGGGATCTAATCCTAAGTGAAAAAAAGTCAAAATTTTATATTGACATTAAATTCATTTTTGTCAATGCATTCCATATCAATTGAAGATAGCATTTCAATCGAAAATGTGCTATGCAATGGCAATTGGTTTTGAAATGTTTATGAAATATCATAGTGGTCCATATAGAAGACAGCTCAAAATTTATTACATCGAACTACACGTATTAGGTCATCTATTTTCGATGCAAATTTAATATTTGCAGCGTACAATTTTTGCGCGTGTATTCCTAAAAGGGCCCTGATTTGAAGCGCCACCTAGTGGCGATGCTGACAAGAAACAGATGTTACCAAATGCAGGCAAAAGGCTTTCCGTATGCGAATCTGGAAAAATCAATGAAAAACTAGGCCATGGCAAATCTCGTTGATTTCCGAATTGAAAGACGCCCATTAATCTCAATACATTACGTGACGCTGACAGAAATAAATTAAAAGTGAGACAGCAAAAATAAGAAAAGGGGAAATTATTAATTAATCCGCAATGGCACGCAACGGCATTTCGAGATGAGAAAATGAGAGAGGATGAAAAATAAAAAAAAGAGCAAACGTCTGCCAAAAGGAAACAATTAAACGCTGCCATTGTGTTTGAAGAGAGAAAGGAAAAAAAAAAAACCAAAACAGCAAAAATGCAAATGAAGGAAATGGGATAGTGATGGCTGAAAACACGCTATAATTAGCGAGATTTTGATGTTACGGGAATATAAGACACGTGCTAGAAACAAGAAACCGCACTTAGATTTCATGCCTCTTAAGTGCGTGAAGAAATTATCACCAAATAATGAAATCATTACCGATGCTTGTTACCTGCGTGCATTGTTCCAAAAAAAAAACTAAAATAAACGAACGTGTTTGCAGATACTGTATGACGTCATACTGACACTAACATTGTAAATGTAGTAAGATGTATGTCATGATGTCATTACGAGCAATGTCATCAACAAATGTCATAATGGTATCGTGTCTTACACGCGTTTAACATCACCTACTGTTGTTTCCAAACGCATAAATTTAAAAAACGAAAATCGTTTTCTTGCAGATAAACCGCTGTTTGTTCGCTTTTGATTTATGCACTAAAACACGTTCTGATTTGCCCAGTTCTGCTTTTAATACCCGTTTATTATTTCATGTTCTCGTCTCGATTCACGTTTGTTTATGTTTCATTAGGTGGGCACTTTCTTCAGAAAACAAGCTAAGTTTGTTTATAATAAGATAAAAAAAGCAACGCTAAACCCATTAAAATGCAGTCAGGTGAAAACACTGGATGATACCCAAAAATAACATCGCTATAAATACGTCTAAAAGATTTTAAATACGAAAATATACATAATCGAAACTCGTAGTTTAATAAACAGCTACTAAAGTTGTAAAAATAACAATGATGCATATAGCGTCGGAATCTGTTTTAAAAAGCCTAACATACAGATAAACATCGATCGATTTGTTATCGTTTTGAATTTTTTTTATTATATTTCTTTACTGCGTATTTAATTACAAGTTCAAATATGGAAGCCTACCGTGTGATCAGAAATTAACATCGCTATTATCATATGGTATTATAACCTCAAATAAAAGTTTACAGCAGTTATACAACTTCATCGCATGGTTTCTGGTAATGCGACGTTAATGGGTAATTCGTCAGCTAAAGATAATTATGTTAAATTATCGGACTACTGATGGTGGCATTCGCATAAATGATTGACAAGAAGTAATTAAAGAGTCCCTAGTATCGCGAAAACGTAGAATCTCGATCTAATAAAACGAGTATCGATTAAATGCTAAGTGGAAGAAAAAACTTTATGGAGTGAAGAAGGTAAAATTTGGGTTGAACACAACAAAGGAATTGAATTTAATGCGAGGGTCGTGTTCATGATAAAAAGGGAGCAATTAAAGTGGGGCCAATTTGATCCGAGGATTTTACGAGGACCACAATAATAATAAAGATTTATGGTTTGGGAAACGTAAAATGATGATGATGGAAGCTCCCCTCATTTAATATCCTATTAAAGATTAGCTTCGGATTATCAGGATGCGCAATAAATGTTGCATTTCTGCCGCATTTTTTGAATATTAAATTCGTTCGATTGCAATTTGGCTTAAGATGCAGTGTCACAATTCAACAGTGATTCACTCCAACAGAGTCTAACCAAATCTGCATTTAAACAATAAAAATAGCCACTTTTATTAAGCTTTTGAGCGTGGATCAATAACTCCCAAATCAAAGTTTTCTTGGTCAAATCATTTTGGAGCTCAAACAGCAACTTATCGTAACAATCGTGATTTTTACGAGAATTAATGTGATTATGTGTTAATCAAATTTACCTATACATGTATATCGTCTAATAAGCATAAGTTAACTGCGTAAAAAACACAGGTAACGAATGAAGTAAATGACATTATTGCATTAAATTTTGAGAGGTTATTATATTTTTCTCAATTTTTAAACAATTTCTAAGTTTAAGCTACAATGCCAACCGATTAGGTAAGCACGATGACTCTATACATGTTGACTTTTACGAGACTAATTTTGTATGGAATGTTTCGTCATCTCTAGTTTAGTTTTTTCTCCCTTTTCAAAGCTATTTACTAGCGATTTTGGCGCTGATGACACGCGTGATTTACACGAAACGTAGACTTCCTTCAATTACCGCTGAGCTTGTTTTGTCAACTAAAAAGTAAGTTATGGGTTTGAGGCATCTAAAAACTATATAAAAATAAAATAAAAATAAATAAAAAATGAAGGCAGCAGGAAACGATGATGCGCATTAATTTTTTATTCGTTTGGCAACGACTTTTCCCAGCATTTATCTTTTAACATTTGCAGAAAACGCTTTGCCCTAAAGGGACATCCATCTAGTGCCAAGACAGTGCGGCAAACCGTTTTTATTCGCCCATTTATTTATGCTTTTAGGCCCGCGTTTTTATGCATTCTAATTCCGTGGAGATTAAAACAAAAACCCAGAAAAATAAAACTTCTTTTCGAGATTGTGTCTTTATCGCCGCGCCTCAAAATGTGTCTCTTAAACGTCAATGTTTTTTTGTTTAAAAAATGGCAGTAAAACGCTCTTGTCTTATCAGTATATAAATATTATGGCAGGCACTTCATTCTCTAATCTTGTTTAACATTTATCTTAGAAACGCCACCAGAAAGATAACTCGTTATTTTTTCGCCGATTTTTTCTTCAAGATGACAAAAATGTTTTTTTCGCTTTTTTGAATCTGCTTCACTGTTTTTGCGGTCATCAAACTATAGAGGCTATAAATGTTGCGCCTCTACGTTTACGCATTTTTAAAATGACAAATGATTTTCTTTGAATCTGCCTCAATACTTTACTGGTCATAAAACTAGAAAGAATAAATGCTGAAATTCTTCGTCACTTTTCTCATTTCTTGAATAATTGCCCCTCGATTAAGGGCAATCACTGGATGCACCGTTGTACAGCTACATCGCTTCTTTAGTTCAATCAAGGGATAATTCAATTCAATTCAACTCAGTACCCTACAATCAGTAAATGAATACCATGTGGTAGGGGGGTGTAATCCATCAAC
>JAQGAF010004313.1:0-14737 GCA_034687865.1 Kryphioiulus occultus
TAATAATTTAAAAATTAAAAATTAACCGCCAAAAAGGAAAAAATGGACAAATTCCACGAAAACATTTGGCCAGGTGTAACACTCACCCTTAAGCACTGGCATTTAGGCAACGGATTAAAGCAGTATTCTTATTATACAATCCTCTACATTAGAATTAATTACGTACTATTTTATTGCGTTTTTCCACTTGCAAGTAGTATTATCAAATTCCATCTATATCCCCTGTTCTATGCAAGGTTATCATGTATAGGTGTATTTTTCCAATGAGAGTATTTGGGGCTTTGTCACAGATGAGACTATACAAATCTAACAAATTGAAACAGTTACATGTATTTTTAATGTAATGTAATGTAATATGTGAACATTATCGTAGTTTGATTGAACACATCAGCTCATGAAGCACTCCAAAAGTGATGGGCTGCTTTTGCCATCAGTTTGTTTTAGTACATGTATTTGTCATAAAACACGATTGTTATATTTATAATGGGAATGGCAGTATTAATATGATGGACTCTCCTTCAATCCATCTTTAAACACATGCATGATTCAGTAATTAACTTCAGCTCTAGAAATCCACAACTGCCTTACATCTTTCTGCAGAAGGTGAGTAAGCTGTTGCTTACATTAATGCAATTTTGTGTTATTGTATTCATGTTATAGTTTACTTGCTGCCATTTTTTTCATTGTTGTTTTGTGCATTTGTGGTATATTTGAAGGAAATTTCACATATTACATCATATTTTCAGTGGTTTGTTAGGTTTTGAATCAGTGATCATCCCACAAATACTTTCATTGACAATTAACATTATATCAAATGTTATATTGACGAGACATGCTTTTTTATAGTTACTGTTGAGGAAAGAAAGTAATGAAACCCCTTTGTAACCTTCTATACTGAGTTATTTTAGTGTACTCCTTAATAGTTTTACTTTTTACCATAATGAATGTTTAATTGGCTTTTATCCTTGTCAAACTGTTTGTTCTTGAGACCAACAGTTAAATTTGGGCATATTCTTTCACACTAACTACATTCTTTAATCTGGCTAATGTAATTAATTATTGCTAAGAAGAAATTGATCCTAAATATTAGCTTTCAATATCAGATGGTTAACTGTATTCATCTATTGAAAAGTATAAAAGCATCACCCATCTCTGCAACATTTGCTTTTATTTGGGCATTATGTTGTTTTCATGCAGTATTCTTGTGTGTTGCAGAAGAGTAGCTTTGAATTAAGATACGTCTTAATTCCATAATGTAAACCTGTTTGTCAAAGTACAAGTCTTGTTAAACTTTTTCATGAGACATTGCATTATATTTCAATTTAGATTTCAGCTTCCTTCGAGTTTAGTCGAAGAAAATAAAGAACAAACTGTTGAAGTATTTGAAGAAACTGAGGACACGCCTGAATATGAGGGTCAAGATGAGGCAAATGCTCCTAAAAAACGCCCCACTGCTGATGTAACAACTGACGAACAAAAAGGAAAGCGACAAAGACCTCCTGGCATAGGTGACATTGAAACTTATGATGATGATTGTGGGAAAGCTGTTCCACCCAAATCAGCCAGGTGATTTAATTTCGGTAGCTGTTTTAACATAATTTTTTAGTTTATATTAAATTGGTTAATTTATTTTAGGTCTGCAGACAAGGTTCAGCCAGATGTGCAGATGCAGTCTGAGGAAATTGCTGCTACATCATTACCCAGAATATCTACCAGACAAAGAGCAAGAAAGCAAGACACGACGGTCAGACGAGAAGATACGAGTGAGCTAATTGAAATGCACGAAGTTGAACTACCTACCAAAAAGGTTCAAGAAAAACCTGCAGTCAAAGCTTCAGCTGCTAAAACAACCACAAGTTCGGCTGCTTCAACAACAGCACGGAGAAATTTGTACGTGAGCTATATAGATAAAACACCAAAGAACTTAAGTTAGAGAAATTGTGAAAAAAAGCAGTAATAATTGATAATTTAAATTGATAATGTAACTATAGCTTGAACAAAGAATCTGACTTTGGGCCAGTTTTAGTTTGCCAGATATTCAAACATGATGAACAAGTTATGTATCAAACCAACTCCATACCCTGTCAGCAAAGATTCTGTATGTGATTTGGGAGTGAAATTCCTACACATAACTTATTAGGCTGTACCCCAGGCCATTTATATTTACAAAAGCTTTAGACTATCCTTTTGAAGAGCATTCCAAAGTAAATGACATTTAAAAATAGGAGCAATGGTAAGAATATGATTGGGCACGAATGGCAAATTCAATGGTACGGTTATAGATTCCCTTCCCCTATTGACAATTTCTTGACAAAGTAAATTTATCTTAGATAATCCTAGTGAATCCCATTGTAGCCACTGGGTCATTTTAATAACCCTCTCGTCACCCTGATAAGTAGCAAAAATGCTGCTAATATTCTAGTTTTTGAGCAACGGTTTTTAAGTAGCAACACATTAAACAAGGCAGAATAAATCTACATTAGTACCATACTTGCCAGAGTCCACCAAACAGCATATGAATGGTCCGTTTATTTAAAAAGTATGGTATTTTTAAGTTAACAATGATGGATTTTCCCTACAAAAATAATACCATCATCATCATCACTTTCTTCAACACTATTATCTTGAAACCACAAAATCCATTTTTACCCAACAGACGGCGTTCGTCAAATATGACCAATGGTGCTGGCAGGTCAGGTAATAGTGATGAAGACAGTCAAGAAAGTACGTCAGGAACACCACGTAAAAGCACTAGAGTTCAAGCGAGGAGTACGCCTGCACAAACTCAAGCTAAGGAATCCCCTTCCACGTCAATCGTAAGAACTTGTTCCAGTTTGTCTTTAAATTTAACGTGATTGCAATTTTGATATCAATGTGAACACTTTTGAATTTCATAGCTCAAGAGGAAACCCATCAGAAGAGTGCGGTGAAAGTCTTCAAGTATACAAAATTCATGTCAAACTGTAATCTTATTTCCATCCCTTAATCATATGCATCATTCATTATCAACCAAATTTGTGGACTATAAAACAAATGCTTTTTTGACCAATCAAACTTCCTATATTAACTTCACAGCATTTATTCTTGCTATTCATCAGGTGTAAAGAAGTAGAATGAACTACAACTTGCAAATGGGCAAGTCTGAATATTTTTCTCTTTCTCTTAGGTGAAATGTTTTCTGAGACCCCAACAAGTTTTATAAAGTGGTTACTGACAACTCTTCAAATTTTGATCTTGTACTTGGCAAGTTTTCATTTTCTCTGTAGCCATCAATTTATTCCTATTTGATATGCACATAAGAATTGAGCTCTTTCAGGTGTGGGAGCAACCAGTCATTTGGTCACTGGTAATAGCACTCTTTACATTCTTGAAGTCGTATGGGTTTAATCAGCTTTAATTTTTTAATATTAATGTATGGTGTACATAAAGTTCATCCTTGATTAGCTCATGCCTTGCCAATGTTTTCATTTCGCATTTTTGAGCTTGTCCTCGTCAAACTTTTATAACGTTGGCCCATTTTGCGGGATTTTAAAACCACAAATCATTCATTTATTAAGCAGTTGTGCATATTTCATGAGTTTGTCAAAACTGTTAAGCTAAAACATTACTTTTCATTTCTACTAATTTCTTTTCAGCTTATACCTTTATTTCCTTACTTTAGATTCTTAAGACTTTACTGTATTTTTACTAATATTATATCTTATTTCAGGCATTAATAGTAGCTCTTTCTTATGACACAAATAAAATTTTTTTTCAGTTACAGGGTTCTTTTGGACTATTTTACCAGTAATAAGATTTACTGTTTAACAAGCACTTAGCATGGATGATGTTGTGAACTGTCATATGGCACCCTGAACTGGTATTGCATCACAAATTACATCAAGTGTGCCTAGTTTAAAGATGCTTGTACATCATTTGATTCATTTCTCAGTCTTAAATCTTATATTAGTCTTTTATTTCATGGTTTTTACATGAATTATTTTAATAGAGATTCACTATGATGATTTTGACTTGGTGACACCTCATTTGCTAAAGGTGCTGAAGTGATTATAATGCAGTGGATTCAACTCACAGATCAACGTCAGAATTTTGACTAAAACATGGTTTTAAAGTTATTCCTTCATTGTTTTGAAAATTTCTTTACCGACTATCAATACAAGTAAAACATGCAAACCTCATGATATATTCAAGTAATAAGTATATTTTAATTAATCATATTTCAATTTCTTACATAAACTAAATAAGTGCAAATTTAATATCCCCGCAGAATGTCCTTTCATAAAAATTTAAAAATTGTCATTACAACCACTGTAATAGGATAGTGCCCCCCTGGATTTTGACTATAGGAGAGAAGGCAATGGAATGAGAGTTATGGATAACCATAACTTGAGGTTGTTCTGTATAATCAATTTGGTCAAATTTCCATCAGCTTTAAAGTATGCTTAAGTACTTAATTCTTAGAACTAAGCATTGTCCATGAATGGTAACAAGTTTAAGGCATAAGCAAAATAGCAGGCTGTCAATATTGCTATTTTCTGGCACAATTTGGCGCATTTTCAATCTAAAGTGTGTAAATAAGGGTTATTGTCAAGCCATTAAAGCAATGGATCATAATGCTTGCAAATTTTTAGTTAGATCTTGCAGAAGTAAACTTTAGGTCTTTCCAGGAAATCAAACTATAAATGTTTTTAGTTTTTTGTGCATGTAAATTGATTGTATAATTTTTTTTTGCATTTATAGATGGGTTAAACCATGCCAAGTCGTTTGTTTGCAATGTTGGAAGCTATATTGAGGCATGAAAAAATGTTGATTTGAGTGGAATTAGAAGGAACAAAGAAACATGGATATAGGTTGGTCAAAACAATCATGAAATAAATAGGCTTCCATTTAAAAAAATCAAGGTTGGATCAACTGTGAAAGTACTAAGTTCCAGCCAGCAAAGCCAAAGGGTATTTGTTATAAAGATACCCTCAACTGCAGTGTTGTTCTAGCTAAACAGCTGTTCTGTGGCTTTTTCAATGTCCCAAGAGCAAGATGATAATGCCACACGTGCGCTGTGCTGGAATGTAAACAATTTAAACGTCAGCATACATTCATTGCAAAAGAACACAGAAAAACAACTACAATAAGTAGTACATTATCCATATCAGCTTAAACTTTGTTCATGACCAAACATCCTTGTAAATGCTAATTTTAGCCTCATGATTTGAAAGCAAAGTGAGTTTAAATAGTTCTGGGACATTCTATAACTTTGGCATGCTAAGCTGGCGATTTTATTTTAGAGATCTGCTGGATTTTGAAGGGTCAAGAAGCAGTTAATTCTGCCTGTCTTGGTAAAATTCATTTTGTATGTGAGATTTTTGACGTTGGCCTATTGGTAAATACAGTAGTTCGATTGCACGCCTACAGAAAACAGATATTTTGCCTTAAAAATCCCCTTAAAAATATACTCGTACATTTTTAAATAAGTGTTCTAAGGATTTATATACATATTTACAGATGCTTCATTATTTGATATGCTTACTTCATCCACTCCCATATCCACTAGCCTTTTAATTTTAGCATCACAATCTGGTAACCTTGTTGGAGCTATAATTCAAATAAAACATTGTTAGCTAAAGCATTCTTCAAAAAAACCGTTTGCACCAAAAGTTGTAATGCAATCTGAGCCTATTTTACCTCCAGCATACACACTAGTCCAATGTATGGCAGTTAATTTAAACATTTCATAATTTTCTTTAAATTGTTTGGCTACTACAGCATCTTGAGGGTCGTCAGGTTCAGCTGCTGCAAGAAGCGCTTGTAAAGATAACAGGACTGTGCGGAGAGTCATTGCTGCAGCCCTTCAAATGGATAAAAACGTGTATAAATTCTCAGCAATGGTAATTCAATGGTGAGCTATCCAACTGCTTTTGTCCATTTTACAAATACTGTGTATAGAATAACTGAAAATTTTATTACTGACAATTTAATTAAATGTCCAAGGTCTAGCCTACTATAAGACACAAGGAGAAAGAAAAGTTAGAAGAATGCAAGAATATGGAAAGACCTAGCACATCATTTGGAAAAATGTGGGGAAATCACAAAACCACAGTCAAGTCGGCCAACCTTGATTTCGTGACCACATCGATTAATGCCAGGTACACAGCTATACTAAATCACCCAGATTGGTTCGAAGTATGATAGTACACTAGTTCAACATGAAATAATTCACACCACCATGCATGCAGTCACTAAAATGTTTGGACTAAAGCAATTAGTACACCATGATTTTCAGCTAGGCCTGGGTTTATACTCACCACTGATCCTTTAATATATCTAGGCATATTGCACCAGTGACAGAGCTTATGTTAGGATGCCAAATCTTTGTTATGAACCTCACCTGAATAAAGATGTAATTAATATTAGTTTTACAGAATTAAAATGAAATTGAAAATATGAAAATTTTAACCCTATTACCTTGGGGGGATTAAAAGGATACGTTTCTGGGACTTTGATTTCAAGTATGAAATTTCCTCCTTCATATGGAGTATCGGGAGGGCCAGCAATCTCTCCTCGTAATTCCGTGTAACTGTCGTTTACCAATTCAACTTTGATCGCACATTTGGCAACCTAAAGAAATATAAAAATACGAAGCAACAAAATTTTGCACTTCCTATTCATTCCACGAAGTAGTATACGTGAAAGTATGCAGAATGATAATAGGCAGCTCTTATTTCATTTTAGAAATGCATACGTATTGATGCAAATTCATTTTTTTGTAGGCCCTACATGTATGATTAGGGGCATTTCTATTCTTAAATGTTCAACTCATTGTCTGCACTTTTACTTCAAATTTCAATTATTCTCTTATTTATCTCTTACCTCTTCGCTCTTCACAACTTCTTTGAATTCCCTTTTTATTCTCTGAACTGCTATGTTTGCCATTATAACACATGTCCTTCATGAAGACATCAGCACTTAAATTATTAGAAATTAGTTTCTACACCCCATCTGCGCTATTTTCAACAGTTAACGACCACTGACATCTTTAACCAGGGTTGAACCCGAGGGCGCTCCATAAATTGATACAACGAAGTGAATTGCGCAATTCGTGTGTTTGCCCGAGCTAAACTTTGAGTTAGACTTAACTATCTTCTATGTTTTCAATCTATAAACATGATCTTATTATGTACCTTATGGCTACATATAATTTCAGAAAAATATTGCGAAAGACGAAATGGATTTAGTGATCGTTCCTTATTGTACCTAACCTAGCGCCACCTACAGTAGTTTTCTTTGAAGTTGACAGGTTTTTCATTACTGTTTGAATCTTACAATCGGTCAACTCAGATTTAATAACAGTGATACGGTCACTATGGGCCGCTTTTAGCATTGTAAATTACATCTTTTTTAAATAGTAATCGAGATGACAATTGTCTTAACAGGTTGGAGGTATGCTGCCTTTCTGGGAGTTATGGTTGGTGGCATAGGTCTAGCAATGTACCCTATTGCCATTTATCCCTTTTTACATCAAGATGAATACAGTAAGAACGTGTTTGCGTTTTGTATGTTGCGCTTACCATCAAAGCTCTTGAGAAAGATGTGTTTTTTTTTCAGAAAAAATACAACAACAAAATAGAGCAGGAATTAAACAAGAAGATATTCAACCTGGTGGTAATTTTGTCGTTGACTGAATTAATTTACACTGCACTATGATTGCATGCACGTGTGCAGCGCACTTTTCGAGTGTACATTTTCTAAAAACTTGTTCAGTTAACTTCCTCCATTTCTGAATTGGGGTGTTCTTCAGGCTGCTGTTATCAAATCACTTTCAAGGGCAAATTGATTTGTTTCTGTTCCTCTTGTGGATGCTTGCCACTATATCTTCGATCAGCCATTCACGGCCTATAGAGTAATTAGTTTTTCAATACCAATTTAATTCTTTAAATGTTTATTTTACAGGAATGAAAGTGTGGAGTGATCCTTTCGACAGGAGGAAGGAATGAAGAGCTGTGCATTGTAATTTGATGTTTAAAAATCTAGAACTTAGTGCTGATGTATGATGTAATGATGCAAACATATAGATTAATCATGCAATTAGGTTTCCATTAAAATACATTAGGTTCCTTCCTAAATTGTTCAATTTTGTCTAGGTATTACAATTTCCAGTTGCCTCCTGAGTGTCCAATGTTACTGCAACTCCTAATACTATCTCCCTGAGCTGGACAGCCTAGGCACCTTGGTTGGCTATCCGGATTGTAATTCTTGTAGTCTAATGACTTTCTAGGTAAATGTCATAGGTAACAATAGCCACACTGTTCATACTAATATTTTATATTTATTGTCTAAAAAGGAATGGGGCAATTTAAATGTTTTTATGAACCAAGACGGCACCTGCAAAAAAAAATTTGTGTTGGAGACACTGGCTTTATCACCTAAAAACACCAGAAGTTTAACTCAGTGGAGCAAATTTGGTATTTTTTAAAGGATTTTATGAGGTTAATATCCGAATGGATAAATGTAAGAATAGTATAGTATTGATAGTTTAATGTCATTATGGTTGATCAGTACCTGTCGCTAGTGTAAATTTTTTGCTAAATGCTGCTTCAACAGCTGTATTTGCTGTTTACATAAACCTCCACTAGATGGCTCTGCCTGTCGAAGCGCTCTACAAACGCTTTTTCCAGTCAGATCATGTTCTTTTGCCGGAAGGTTCTTAAGTATTGCTGAGAAGCACGCGTAACTACTCGAGCATCTTTAAAATATTAATTTTGTTATCTTCATTCTACGAAAACGTCTGGGAGATTACTGGAAGCCCATCCGAACGTTTGATACGATTATTGGAAGACTAGCGATACTACAGCCTGGTTACACGTAACGTTAGATGACGTTCCATAATTTGCGTGTGTTTGGAATAGGCCTAAAAACCACCTTCGTCATATTCGAAAGGAAATTTTAGTTTGGAACGGCGTGGGGATAATGTGATATACAGTGCGCTGCATTCATCCTACATGTTAATTATCTAATCCTTTACCAAATATTATTTTTGTGATAAATTATTTAAACGCCGCTACTGCGCGTTTCTATGCTCCGTGTACCGGTGTTCTATCGATTTAAAATGAGCCTGTATGGCCGACGCCGTTTCGAGAGGAATTTGGAAATGAAAAATCAGGCGCTGTAGGAAGTGACTTTCATCAAATATTTCAAATCGCTCCATATCAGCATCAAAGATGATGAGTATACAAGATCTTCATCTGAATTGAAAAACCGTCATTATCAGAATCCCGATCAGAATGATGCTGGAATTGCTTTCCATTTGGAGCTTTACAGGTAAGCCACCTTTCAATCACCTTAATATTTTTCTGAATTGTATTGGCAGTGAGGTTTTTACGTTACGGGATTTACGTTAGGCAGAACAGTTTTTAAATGTTTTCTAAGACAGATGAGGTGAATACGCACTATTACCTGAATATTAAATTATTGGAGACCCTGAAGGGTTAAATAGTAAGCTATTCATTTGCAAGAAGTACCGCGTGCCAGCAATTACATGTACAGTACATGTATAATGTTGAATTCTTATAGCAGTGTGTTGGTATCGCTTATTGTGTTTTAAACAATGCTAACCAGGAAACGTGCCTTGATCGCCCAGTGCACGAGTAAACTTTTTTCCCTTTTTTGTACGTTTTGTATACAATGACTGCCTCTGACCAAACCCTATCATTGCACTGCCATTTGCTTTTGTATTGTCGATATGCTTAGTAACCAACCCTATTCTACGATACATGCCTATTTCAGCCAACGTTTAAAATGTAAAGTGCTGCTTTCACATGTGACAATTTTCTATAAACTTTCGACCTTGTCTATTTATACACATGTACGCAGTTCATATTTCATCACTGCATGTCAAGTAATTAACAAGCAGGCCTATATCATTTTTGGCTCATGTAACACAATCAAATGAAATTTACATTACACGACAAGCATGGACATGTCAGGTTTTTCAGATAAAATTAAGGTACTTGTACGTGATTCTGAAATCAAGTTCGGAGGTTGTATACATGTGGGAAGGTGAATTGATGCGAAGGATACTATCAGGACCTGGTGGCGAAATGTATTTAATGGAAGATCTAGGTCAACATTTAGTGAATTGTTTTCACACGAATAAATACATGTAAATGAAATATGGAGTCCGATATCGTTAAATTGCAGGAACTTCGTTCTTATCAGTAATATTATAAAAAATGTAAATTAGATATAAAGGAAGCAAGTGAAAAGAACGTTGGCAGCGAGCCCATCGTATTTTTCAATGTCGTACAACGAATTGAAATGTTGACATTCGATTTGTCACGCTTCTGCATCGTTTATAACCATCTGTTTGATACTGAAAATTGTCGATGTATACTGCATGTACATGTATCTACAATTGCGAATGTCTAACTGAATCAACATAAGTTCCATTCTTAAGAAATGTGTAGAGCATTTTATGAAAGTTTCGGTGTACACCATTAAACACCCACACACATAGCAGGGAATCTTTACTATAGCGACTTGGCAGGAATATCGATCCAATGACGTCTACAACATGCCGTGCGGTTGTTACATTGTTGGTACATGTATTGAAATTTAAAATCTATTTCGATGCACTTAATTCATAGCCGTATTGAAAATAGACAAGGGATATAGGTGTATAAAGAAAGCGTATAAATCACCCCATTTCCTATATTTTTTAAATTAACTATATCGGTCCGTTAAGAACAATAATAGGCATATTCTTGAGTTCTTCGTTCTATGCAGACGTGGTGAGTTATGAAATAACTTGCGTGTAATTATAAGCCTGTTAAATTTCCCCCCAAAAAACTTTTTGTTTAATAATGGATAATGTATAGGTTTACGTGTAAGCTATGTTGAGAAAGCATATTTCAGGGGGAACTTCTTCGATGTCAATATTTTTTGTGTTCTTGTTCAGAAAATGTTCGGATTTCCAAGCTCTTGTTTTAGTAATGCAAAGTGCATTTGTTTTAATAAAAACACGATATAAATAACACACAAACCATCAAGTTTTTCACAACCCATGTATTTTACATTTTCCATGATTGTGAAATAACCGCTAAACGTTAATTTCTCTCGCTGTTACATCATAAAATTGTACTGAATTTTTGAAACCACGGTATCATCCGACCATTACAATTTATTCACGATTATTTTTCGCCGACTCAGGCATGCAGTATTTATTGCCATGGTTAAATAACTGCTATTCATAATTCATGTACGATTGATGTGCGACTGCGTCTCAGAAATCTAATTACCACAATAGGAACTGTCAATATGACTCTTGCTAATCATGTTTGTATTTCGCTATACTTGACCATACATACAATTCTATATTAAAGTAAGAGATTACTATCGTACGCTGTACATGTAGTTTTGTGCACGATTCTCCGTTTCGCCCAGCCGGGCTCGTTATTGATCAATGAGTCAGTCATACACATCAATATTAGCGTGTTGGACATGCGTATTTCATGCGAGTGAAAATTTAATGGCGTGCTTGTCTCTAATAACTGAATTAAGTATGCATTATAGTACATGTACATGTAGTGTGTGTGTTACTGATGGTTGCTTATTCGCAAATTGACGGTGCGCATGAGCGTAACAAGTTTTATTGTGTTTATTTGCAAGAAAACACTATCTGATTAAATTAAACCTACGTATCATTGTTATTTTCAATAAAAACGAATTCACATGACATTTACAGTACATATACATGGCCATCATTACACCGAGTGACTTGGAAGTTTGCCCAAATTTTATTAAGATCGCCTAGAAATAAAATCAGTTTACTGTGTTATGGCCCAAAAGTATACCAGTTGTGCTTTACATGCATATTGTAACGAAAACATGGCAGATATAAACGACTTGCATCGAAATTCTTTTCCATAAATGTTGAGAGAAAGACAATTTTTTTCCAATGCGCCTGAGTTCAGCGCAATTCCTGGACATCAGACTGGGAATTCAAAAATTAAACCAATCATTCAAATGAGGAAACACAGTACATGTAATGTGAAAAGATCCAAAGACGCGAAATGTTTCGCGTTTTCATTTCACATTCATTTTAATTGCTTTCTAATTTGGAAGGGTTAATGAGATAGTAATTAGAAGTTTGCGGTTTGAAAATCAAAAGGCATTGATGTACTGAGTTGAATTGAATTGAACAAATTTAAAAAAAAAAATTCAAACGCGGTTTCCGTATATAAAAGAAAGTTTACGAAAGAACAAAGAACGAGTTGTAAAGGCAGTTGAGAGAACTACCAAAATCCAATTCATTTACATGTAAATGTATACACGGTGTCTGAATCGTTCTCACCCATGCATGAGTATACTCCCATGACTATATTCCAGACAGATCCACGCTATATTTTCCCAAATTTTCTAAAAAAATATACTAGGACATACATGTATACAAGGTGCAGTGTGAATGGCAAAGTCGTGATGTTCATGCATTTTTATGCTGTGTACTTTTTTGTATTATGTCAACTACATGGTTTTGTTTAAAATAACACAAATAGTTTACTGATTAAATAAATGTGGAATATGGTGGCAAAAAACATGCCACGCTTTCTCGCAAAGAATTTCCCAAAGTGGCAGTTTTTATCTATGGATATAAGCCCGTGTTTATCACAGTTGTGGGGGTGTTGCACATTTTGCACCCATCTGGCAATATTGCTGATGAGACATATATTGTACATGTCCATATACAACAACGAACATGTGTTAGCCTACACAACCTTCCTAGCCTTTTAAGATAAATAGGACAGCCGAAACCGAAATCGATGATCCTATTGGGTATCATTTTTTTCCGCTGGTCTCTAAATCCTTTGCACAATGTATGGGCAATGAATGGTAGGCCTACATGTATTAGTAGAGCTGAATAAGCGATGCGCTTGTCTACTTCCTGCTTGAGTATACATCCAATCATTTTTTTAACCTGACCTTAACACACATTTCTTAAGCTGATGAAAGACAGGCTCCCGGCAATATTGTTATGTTGTTTTCGCAACATTTCATCGTTGAAGTGTGCAAGAGTTGATTCATTATGTGACCGTACATGCAGGTAGAATAATGTATTGACAGGTACAGCTGTAATGGACAGCAGGCCAAATCTAAAAGAATCCACATTACCCAAAACACGACAAAACTTGCAAAACTGATTCCTATCGCCAGGCAATGCATGAATGTATACGGTTTCCTCATAATATCATTGATGTCATTTCTTGAGTCATGCTTGCTTCAGCTGGAGGCCAATTTTGTGTATTCCTTCAACTAGAAGGACAAACCAGTATACATGTACCTGTATTCCATCGCTGAAACATTTTAAATTACAGACGAACTTGCTAGATTAAATCCGGATTAAAAGCACGGTTAATCGGCGTTCTCCTTCTCTATCATGCTTGTTTTACTTTTGTATGTTGATTAGAGATCGGTACAACTCGGATTGTACATTGTTAGTGGAGGCAAGTGAAGAAATGCGCCTGGTCCATAAATTCCTCCACGAATAGCGTTAGATGTGGACCAGGGGTACAGTAACACTGGTTTGGGTGAGAAATTTCTTGTCAATAGCTAACTAATTGCTTCGACGTACCTCGGAGGTATGCGTTCATATTTCAGACGAAACCAAATATCCTATAGTTTAATTTGTATGCAAAGCAACGTCAACATTTTGTATACTATAACTTAATAGGCGTACCGCGCATCTTTGAAAGTCAAAAGGCCAAACCATGACCTATATTCGGCTTTCATACATGTACATGTATATACATGCTCGACGGAAAATCCTAGCAAAGGTGACATCAGACAGTTTCCTAGATAATTATAAACATTGTTGTCCTCGAAAAAAATTCTCACCTTTATTGCCCTGTGTAAGAATTGATAGCCAAGAATTTTTTTTTAAAGTTATGTTCTGTGAAAATCAATTATGAGCTTAAAAGTAAATCATATTCGGCAAAACAATTGACTGTCTATGATATGTAGCCTGACGAGTACTCAGAAGGGAGTCTGCTGAAATACATGTACATGTAGCATACTGTAGGTTTCCATCGCAATAAGTCATTGCTTGTGGAATGGCACTGAAAATCGTAGGATCTACACTTGTATACAATGTACATTGTACTGTACATGTATAATCCAGGGGTTTAACGAAGTGACTGACAAGTTTGCCTGCCAAATGCTGGAATCAGTACATATATCGGAGATCCATTTTTGAAAATGCTGCACACTTTTTTTGATGTTAGACATCGATTTCCTTGATATAAAATTATACATTTAGATAATTATATTTTTATTGAATTGTAAATGCATTTGTATAATTGCATACGTTAATTACCCCATGCCATAATCTAGAAATTGTATGCTGTGACAACATGGTTTGAGTGCTTTTTTCAAATTGATGACCAACATGCTTAGTGTAGTGGTTATCACATTCGCCTAACAAGTGTTGTGGCACTCGGAAGGTCCCAGGTTCGAGACCTGGTGGAAACATTTTTTTTTTGAAAATGCAAAATTTTATACTGTGACAACGTGGTTTGATTGTGTTTTTTTCCAACTTGATGACCAACATGCGTTCTGTTTCCGTAGTGTAGTGGTTATCACATCCGCCTAACAAGTGTTGTGGCACGCGGAAGGTCCCAGGTTCGAGACCTGGCGGAAACATTTTTTTTTTGAAAATGCAAAATTTTATACTGTGACAACGTGGTTTGATTGT
>JAQGAF010004314.1:0-14726 GCA_034687865.1 Kryphioiulus occultus
ATTATTCGCAGAGATGTTATGTATACAATTTTTCAATTTTTTAACATGGCAGGGGTGGGAGGGGAACTGTCCGTTAAGCTTTAATTGTCTTTTAGACTTTCTTTCTTGAACTTCCTCAAAAAATTCTCATACATTCGGCTACGATTTGTTTTTTCCCTTTGGAAAAATATACAAAAAGGTGCAGTTGTTGAAATATTTCTGAAAGAATAGAAAGTTTTGAAATATTAAAATTTTGAATTATTCCTACTATATTGGAAGTCCATATTTCTTTGTTAAATTCACCGTTCGTTAATTTTGTTTATAGGTCTCTTTCATTCTTAAAATTCCAAAGCATATACTGTAATCCAAGTACTTTAATTCCATGTTTTCAAGATGGTGTTTTGGGTGCTGTTCAATATAAACAAAACTAGTTTAGGTCAACCCTGTATTTATATTGCGACTTTCTTATCGCAACAGTACTGTGTTTGTGTTGTTGCAGTGACGAAATCTTTATAGTATTGAGAATCAGCGAACATAACGCATGCCGTAGAATTACAGCACATTTACATACCGGAAGCTGGACCTCTTATTGTTAATTACCATTATTGAAGTACTGAAATGAAACGCTAAACATGAATATTTTTTAGAAAAATATGATCAGGATAATTGTTTCGGGCTTGTAAGCGTGTTGTTGGAGTGACCAAATATATCATGTAGTGAACTAAAGGGGACTTTGACACCTGCATACTGTGGCAATACAGCAAATTGACATACCGGTAGATGACCCTCTCATTGTCATGTTGATGTACTGAAATATGAAACGCTGAAAATTAATTTTTTTTAGAAAAATATGAATAGAATAATTGTTTCGAGGATATAGATGTTTTGTTGGAGTTACCAAATCTTTCTCATATTGAGGATTAGTAAGAAAACTTTGCTATTACTGTATCAATACTTGATGGGCATCTTAAGCTGACCCTACACGATCAGTGCTTGTATCTTTATACCTATATTTGCAGTAAGTTATCCGAAAATTTGGATAATTGTCAGAATGAGAATGGCATATCAATCCATCAGTACTACGCACATTACACGATCAGTATTAGTGTCCTTATTTGCTAGTAGTACAATGTACCCTGAAAACTACAATTTCCAAAACACCAAAACAAAAACACAGACGTATTCAACGTGTTTTTGGGCATTTTAGACTCACGTGGTATACATGTTGTACACGATTTGTATGTTACGTCAGGCCTACGTTAGGTTTAAAAATAATCAGTGTAATCACTTCTGATTGCGTAACCAATGGACTGGAGAAATATTGGCTTGACGTATTGTGTTACATTAATTATAGCCAACAACTTGTACAAGTAATTATCAAACTACTCCACCGGAAAATTCTTATAAAATTTCCTAATACTTTGTCCTTTTTATCTATTTAAAAAACCGAATTTTATGATGGAAAAAATGTATATACTTTATTCAAAATAATGCGAGAGTTGCGTATTGAACCAACTTAACGAACAATTAATTCGGTGTTTTAAAATTAAAGACAAATTTGCAGTTTTTGGAATGAATTCTAAAAAAAATAACGTGTTGAAATTTTGTCGGTATTGATTTATTCATAAATCATAATAGAAAATATAAAACATGTTTAAAAAAGAAATATAGGCTTCTAGTGTTGTGTTTTACCACTGATATCGAACAACTTGTAATTATTAGACGACTTCTGAAAATTGTTATTACAGTACTTTCTTAATGCATTCTCTCCTTTTTATCTATTGAGAAAACGTATTTTATGATTGAAAAAAATGTATATATTTTATTCAAAATATTGCGAGAGTTGCACATTGAACCAACATAACTAACGAGTCACACGGTGTTTTAAAACTAAATTCAAAATTGCAGTTGTTTTTGGACAGAATTTCGAAAAAAATTACTTGTTGAACTCTTGATTCATAAAAGATCGGAAGCCCCCCCCCCATTCAAAATTTGTTTAATTTTCTTTTTTTCTTTGCATTCACCATTATTCCAACTCCTGCAAGTATTTCCTGTAACATGCGATTTCCAGTTTTTAGAGTTTACAAGATTACGTTTGAGGTGGTGGAGGGTGTTGGGTGCTGTTAAAATGTCCAATATCGATAATTCCCTTCGCCTTAAATCGCATTAGTGTAGTGTGAACATCAAGAACCCCTTATCCATACTTGGATTGTGTCCAGTTAGAAACTGGAGTGATGCAAGGAGGGCATCACAACTGACAATTGGTCGTTTCTCTCTTAGGTGTATTCATAACATCTCTGGACGGTTGTATGGTGCCATGTTCGTGTATGACACTCACAAAGCACAACTAGCTCGAAACAAATGCATAGCCGATGTCCTGTCTTTGCCTCCTCCACCTGACGATGGTAAGAACTTGTTTTTAATTCATTGAAAACTTTCTAATTTACGATTTTTTTCTATTTATTTTTCATCTGGAGAACGTTTTTACATTCCTCGTGTTATATTAAGAAATTGAAGCATCTTCTGTATCAAATACTTAAAATCAAAGCATTCAAAATGATGCGACCATAGGCGAAATTTCCTCAAAGTTTTAGGTCAGACTTGGAAGTTTGATAATCGAGGATTGAAACTCTTGATTTTGGTTCGAGGAGGATGAAATCCATGCACATTCATAAAATTTTTTTTTGTTCTATAGTTTTTGTGGAAATTAAAACTTAGTCATTTTAGCCTCGTACAGCATTTACATTTATAGTGCTCCAGGTAACATTCCATAATCATATTCTGTTAATGAGTAATCGATTTTAAATTATTTGATTCTCGAATTTAATGCACAATTATTTGCATGCTAAGATTTATGTGTATTTTTAGCTAATATTGAAACTCTTTCTTGCAATGTGCATTTCAACAAAATGCATTTTTGAATCGGACTTACTAATATATTCGTACATGTATTTCATTCTGTCTCAACTTTTCAGACACAAATAAAAAACTGACAAATAACATTAAAAATAAATGTTTTCTATGCTATTCCACAATTAAATTGTATTCAGCTTATGAGTTATCGATTTTAAATAATTTGATTCTGGAATTTAATGCAGAACTATTTGCATGCTGGAATTTGTGCGTTTTTGGATAGTTTTCAACTTTTCTTTTACAAACGATCATTTAATGACGAGGTGCATTTCAGCAAAATGCGTTTTTGAATTACAGATGTGAATTGTACTCTGGCTCAACTTTTCAGACACCAATGAATGATTGTCCGATAGCATTAAAATGACTTTTCTCTATGGCATTCCATCATTAACTTGTATTCAATTTATGAGTAATCGATTTTAAATTATTTGACTAGGGAATTTAATTAAATCACAATCATGCAAGGATTTACGTGCATTTTTCGACAGTTCCACTTTTCATCCAAACAGTCTTCGCAATGTACCATTGTCTGGACTTTAATTGAATTTGAATCAACTTTCAACCGGGATGATTTTGACGTTTGTAGACCAGCATTTTAGTGGCAATTCAGCAAATTGCGTTTTTGAATAAGACGGTATTTTACCTTATCTGTTAACATTTCCTACACAATGACCAAAAAATCTAATTTCGAGGCATCTGGATTCACCTTTTTTCTGAAAATGCTATATCCCTATATCCCAGTGCATTTTTTAGTCTTTGTCGTAAAAAAATGTCTGAAAAGAGAAGTGTCTGAGAAGCGTGAAAACATGTTCTTTGAAAAATAGAGAACTAAGAGAACATCGAAGGCTGTTTTTTAAATGCTTTCCTTAGAAAGTTTTAAAGAAATTGTTGGGTCTTGACATGATTTCTTTTCAGGAGTTGTCTACTGTCCTCGCGATTTCGATGGATGGTCATGTTGGAACGACACTCCAGCCGGAAGTACGGTTTTCAACTATTGTCCATCATTCGTGGTGGGGTTTGAAGCTAATCGTGAGTATTTACATCCTTTCTCTTAGCAGTTTCTTAACGTTGGATTAAAAAAATATGAGCTAATGCTCGATTATAAGAAGTCTGAATGTTCACAACTGAACAAGGTTGCAATAAATGCTAAATTAACAAAAATAATGTAAAAAATCGCTCTTGAGTACTGCATTTTTCATAAGTTGTTATTTTTGCTTGCAAGGAATTGCTCATAAAGTTTGCTTGGAGGATGGAACGTGGTTTAAGCATCCGGATACAAACCAGACGTGGTCAAACTACACCACATGCGTGGATTTAGAAGGACTTGCTGTAAGTATTAATTTTCTTTGTTTAATTTTTGTTAATTTTTGTTAATATCTTTGTTAAATAATCTTTGTTAATTAATTTCCTTGTTTAATTTTCGCATCTCTGTTGGTGCCAAAAAATCTCAACGAAATTTATATATGACCCAAATCAACCGAAATTAAGGCTCATTTCATAATTTTCGCAATGGTGATTAACTTTTTGAACACCTTGTATGCCGAAACGTATATGGAAATTGAGCACAAGATGTCCCAAGTACCAAACTGAAAAAAAAAATGTTTTTTACATAAACATCATAATAATCTTTTTCCTTTTATCGTTATTTTCGACATGGTGGAAAAATTGTTGGACAATTTGTAATATGAAATGGATAGGTAAATTGATTACAGGATGTCCCATAAGGTCGAAAAATGTTTTCGAAAAGTTTTGGGGACGTTCAAGTGTTGTCATCATCTAAGCAGGTGAGGTAGTCAAGGGATGACGACTGACACAGGGAGGTCAACCTAATGTTGATCAATTTCTTCTGAAAAATTAGTTAAAATCAATTATTTATCATCCAGTTGTTGTTGGGGTTTTTTGTTTTTGAAATACATGTGTATGCTTTTGTCGGAGTAAAATTGATAATGTTGGAAACTAAAAATGTAAGCACTAAAAAACATCCCTCCAATTGTTAGAAAATGCTATTGTAAGACAAAGATTAATCACTTTAGACCTAATTTTGATAAAAACATCGTTCAATTCGAATTTATTTCAGTCAGTGATACCATAACTATAAGGGTGGGGATAAATCACGATTTTGTGATGACATAATTCTTGAACGTTCCCCTTCAGAAGAGTAAAGTGATCAATCTTACATTGGGTACATTGCGAATTATATTGGGATTTGATTCTAGTTTTGAGTAAAATTATTGAAATTATTAGTAAGCTTAGCTCATATGTTGGTTTTACTTATCTGATAGATGCAGCAAAGATATACCCGTGTATACATCAGCGGTTATGCCATCTCCCTTGTGGCCTTAATGATATCACTCATCATATTTTTCTACTTTAGGTAAGAATTTGAATGTTTCTTTGCTAATTCTTTCGTAAAAGACTTTGCATATGCCAGTAAATCCAGCCTGAAATGCCTATAAGTTCCGAAATAATTTGATTGTCAAAATGCGGCATCTCCCCAATGTATGACGTCACAAATTGCTATTTTATTAATGGTCTTACGTCTATACCCAACTATTAATGCGAAACTTTGTTTACTTTGCGAAGATATTGCTGGACATAGAACTGCTTAATGGTATTTTTACTGCAATTCATTAGACCTAATGACGTTTTACTACATTTCACTTTGTATAATGGTACTTTTACTACAGTGCATCTTGCCTAATGATGTTTCTACTGCATAGGATTAATCAGCGAATGCATTTATAAACATTTAATGCGTGATGTTTAATGCAGCGATACCTTGCCCAAAATGTTTCACTCGAGTCACCTCCTGATTTTCAAACTGAGAATACTGCAAATTTATTACGACTAATTTTCATGGTAATTTCCTCGGCAAAACAACATTATGCAGAGTTCTCCAGACCTGGAAAACCTGGAATTGTCAGAACATTTGAAAAACATGGAATAGTCAGGGGAAAGTTATTTATTTGTAAAAAAGCTAAGGAAATTAAGTGAACTCTGTTATATTTTTGGATGCAAATCTTGACATTTTCTTCTAAGAGAATATTAATATTGAAATGAAATTATGAGACACGGCGTTAGTGAATAACCTATAATTCATTTCCTAACGCAGTTAACTTTTGTAATTGCAACCTCGGAAACAATTGATTTATGTCTGTATCTAACTCTGTTTGAATATAATAATCCATAAATTTTACATTCCTTGCATTGACATGGGCCATTTTGGCATTTTTCAGTGGTCAAAATGGTCAAAAATTTTAAAACGTTTTGAAATTTGCGAATGCATTTACGTTTTACTCACTTTAATCACCTTCTGATTTGCAAGCTTGCAATATTGCAAATTTTTAGGATAATTTCCTCGACAAAAAAAACATACTGCAGGGGTCTTCTCCAGACCTAGAAAACCTACACTACATAGAAAATTCAGCGAAAATTTAGGGAAGATGAAAATGCTATTTAAGGAGGAACCCTGTAATATTGCTCACTTAATATTTGAAAAAACATTACGAATAATTTTTGTTGTAATTATTTTCTCCTGAGAGTAATTAGTCTCCATTCATTTCAGGTCACTCAGGTGCACAAGGATTAATATTCATAAGAACCTTTTTATTTCGTTTATAATTAATAATGCCATGTGGATGATATGGTACACCGTCATTTTGGAACCAACTGTGCTATTTGAAAATGGGGTGAGTGATGTAACATAGCATTAATATTTTTATAGCTTAAAATTGTGGACGAAATGATGCCAATTTGCATTATATTATGTTACAGGTTGGATGCCAAATTCTTCATATCTTTCTCCAATATTTCCTAGTCTGTAATTATTTTTGGATGTTTTGCGAGGGCATGTACCTCCACACACTTCTCGTTATAGCGTTCGTAAACGAAGACAATATCATGAGATGGCTGTACGTCATTGGATGGGGTATGGAATGTCGCAAATGGTGTTCAAAATTGTTGAAGAACAGAAATGAACACGTGGTTTACTTGCAGGTATCCCCGTTTTACCAACACTTATTTATGCTGTCACTCGTAATGCATTTCCAGATGAAGCAAAACAGTAAGTTCACAAATAAACAACTTGAGATTTTGAATATGGTTAAGATTTCAGCCATTTTTCTCGAAATCTTTAGCTGTTGGATGGATGAGACGAGGTTTACTTGGATTCTCACTGTACCTGTATGTGTTTCCATGCTGGTGAGTGTAATTTGTTGAAATTTGTTATCCTTGAGGTATTTTAAAGCAAATTTTTGATTAAATTGTTTTACATAATTTACTTTCATAACCATTTATGACATAGTCTCCTGTCTTACTTTCAGGCAAATTTGGTATTCTTGGTGAATATCGTGAAAGTATTAGTCACTAAACTTCGTGCTGTCAATACCTCGGACACGAACCAAACCCGGTAAATGCTGAAGAAATTTTGAGCATATTAATTTTATAAAATACTGGTTTGATGTTTTGCAATGATTTACGAGTTTGACAAAAGAAATTATTGTTGTTGGTATTATATATTTTATTTTAATATTTGTTTATTTATTTATTTATTTTTGCAGAAAAGCAGTTCGGGCAACAGTTATCCTCATTCCGCTCTTGGGTTTGCATTATGTCATCACTCCATTTCGACCAGAAGTAAATGCACCCTGGGCTGATGTATACGCCTACGTTTCTGCTGCGGTGACGTCATTCCAGGTTTGTTTTTACTCTTAGTGGCCAAGCAACCTGGACCATACATTTTGAATTTAAAGAATTACGTCCTAAGCAAACAAATGAAAATTAAAAATTATCGTACAAATTATTCAACAGTACATGACGGGTTGCTCGAAATAGCGTGTTTAGTGTTTGGCTGTTTAGTTTTCATTTGCGTTTTAGTTTTAGCCGCTAGATGGCGGAGCTTGTCCTTCCTGGACAGTGTAATTGAAATATCGGTCAATCCTGGACAGTGTAATAGAAATCGGAACATTTCTTTATTCAGTTTGATTGGTTTGCTTAAGGAGTAATTTAAAAATGTAGTAATAAAATACACTAGAAATTATTTGATATGGTTTTACAAATTTACAAAATGCGTTCATCTTCTAGGGCTTGTGTGTGTCGCTGCTTTTCTGCCTGTTCAATGGGGAGGTAAGATGGCTTCTTCGTAACTCCTTACATAAAATTTTGGACAAAAAGCTCTCATTCATGAAAAAAAGAACTAAAACAAAACAAACGAAAAGGATAAGACGCAATCGTGAAATTTCAAGCTGTGGGATTCATTTTAAAATGTTTTATGCGGTTTCAGGTAATAGGGATTTTAAGGAAAAAATGGATGCAGCATCGGGAAACGTGGATTCACAGGCAGTCTTACGTTGCAGGAACGAGTATATCGGTAAGCCATAACACGTTTTTAAATTACTTTTATAGCCTAAAATACAATCATGTCATCTTATTAAATTAAAATTGATGTAAAATTGAGATTCGCCACTAACAAACTAATAAACAGTTGTGTAATTAACACTGGAGAATGTTTGTGATACGCATGCTGGTTTGCTTTACATGTACATGCATTAGGCATTGGCCTCTTACTGATTTTCATACATTTAATGGTGTTGGAAAAAATTATTGCCAGAGAATATTAGCGTTGCTTAAATAATTCTACTCAAATGCCTTCTTTTCTGACAATATAAATATTCGCTTTTCCTTGTGCGTTTTCAGTTTCCAAATGATGTTAAAGTTATCCAAGAAAATTGTGAGGTAATCCCATTGAAGGCATTGGGAGGTAAATTAATCTAAAAACAATTATTTAGACCTAATTTTTTTGTAAATTCTATATGCACATTGCATTTTGCTCGTACGGTACAGTTGAGATGTTAATTTTATGCATTAATGCAACTTTACCAGTGTGGTTACAAACGGAGATAAACAAAAACACTATTTTTGTTTCGTAAACATCCGCACATTAACATTTTTACGTAGATCCAAAAATAAGTTTAATCTACACTGCAATGATTAAACAGAGAGTGCGGGGTGTCCGAAATGTCTTAAAACCAAGTGTAAAGGCAGAGTTTTGTCTATGAACGAATCAGTCTATTTATTTCTACCATTTTTGGCACTGTAGATGAAGCTGCATGCTTATAAACGTTAGGTCAAATTTTTTTAAGAATTGAACAAATTTCCACTAACTTTAAGTGAACTTTATCAGGCTCTCTCTCCCTCAACCAATCGCTACAGCAAAAATAATTGTTACACAAAGGTGTTTTGTGAAATCATAATTTTAAATATAATTTTGTGAAATTAGTCAGGCATTGGCATACTTTTGCTGATTTAAAAACGAGCCGAAATAATCGTTTTAATGATTTAAATTTAATAAATGATAGTAACACGTCAGAAGGCATTATTTTCTTAAGATATATATATATATATATATATATATAGTTTTCTCTCGGGTGAATCAGTAATTTATTTCCACCTTTTTGGACACTTTAGATGAAGCTGCATGTTTGCAAAAGTTAGGTCAAATTTGTTGTGAAGTATTGAACAAATTCCCACTAACTTTAAAGTGAACTTTACGAAAATTACGAATATACGAAAACGTATTTTACAAAAGCAACAAATTCTCATCAAATTCTGTTATGTAAAGTTCATTTTTCTCATCTTCCCATAATTCAATTTCACATTCGTTCTACGTCTGAACTTTTCACACTTATCAAGTTTTCTTTCATTTTTCCAAATTTGATTTTCAATTCAGTACATTTTACTTCCAGGTCATAAAACTCAAGTTCCAAAAATTAAATTTTCTGTTTCGCTTATATCATGTCAAATTGTTTTCCTTTAATTTATCCATGTTCGACGTTTTCAATCGCGTATTTTCGTTTAATTTTTTTTGTTGAAATTTATTACACCTGCACTAGCTTCCTGTCAAATTTTTCAAACTTGAACTTCAATACCAATTTCACATCGTTCACATTCTCAAATCTCAAATACCCCTTGCCTCGATGTCCAATAAATGCTTTTTTTCAAATACCAATCGAGCTGTCTTTACTTTTGCCAAATTTATTTTCTTGCAAAATTCCTCTCCTTTCGTCCCTTTGTATCCCATCTTGAAAGATGCTAGATTCTCATGTACAAGAGCCCTTCAGTAATTCTTGCTGCCTTTTTATTTCTGCGCAGTTGGTAACACCACAACATTCCCTTCCAGGCTTCCCCACCAACTGTGAACTGCAGTGTGAAACGGAACAGAAAACTGACGTCTGAAGACGTCCACGACTAAAACTAAGTCCAAATATTGATTTAATCTTGGGCCAACCTTGAACCTTTGACCTTTCAGCAGTGGCAAACGGGTGGGCAAAAAAATGGGAATTTGTCTCAAAGCTTACATATCATAAGCAGGACATTGAGATGATGTTACCAATTCAGTAAACAGTGTCTTTTGGGCATATAAATTACTGTAACATCAGATTTGCTTAATAGGCAGGTACCTATTAAGGCAGTTTGGGACCTTAGGTGGATCCTTACGTCCTGAGCAAACAAATGAAATTAAACGACCTAAGGACCCATAGCTAAAAATATTCTTTACATTTGCTGATCATTGTTTATGTTTAGTTTTAATTTTTGCCCCTAAGTTGTAATTGAAAGATTATTCCATCCAGGACAGGGTAATGGAAATAGCCTTCCAGTATGGAGAATGTAATAAGCAGAAATTGGAATGAAATAGAAAGCTTAATGAGCAGCATGTCTAACAGGGCCTGGAACACCTGGAATTGTCAGGGAAATTGAAAAGTCAGGGAAATTCAGCAAATTTACATTGATTAACAAAAAAATCAAGAGATGACATACATTTCCGTGAAGAAAAAGAAGTTGTCAAGTTAAGAAAACTACAATTAGATTTGCTGTTTCCTAATGGAAATTTGTGTTCTATCACCTGTTTTTGTGTAATAAGCAACAAGTAGCATTCCCCACATTACCTCATATCATAATTTTACATTTTTACTCGTCAGGATATGCAGGGAAATTTGCAATGGAAAGGCTGGGCCTGGAAAATCTGGAATTGTCAGGAAAATTGAAAAAGCCTGGGAAAGTCAGGGAAAAATGGGTTTGATTTGAAAAAGCCTTTCAAATTCAACAAATCAGTGTGGCATTTTACATAGCTAGTGGTTAATTAATACAGAAATCAAGAGATGACAAAAATTCTATGGTAATTTAAGTTAAAATAACTACACTTGCTGTCTCCAATTTATGAGTGAATATCAACAAATATCATTCCTTACATTCCCATGTCATAATTTTGCATTTGCAGTGGTCATGGTGATTAAGGAAATTTGTTTTAAAACCAGGAAAATTTACGGAGGTTGAAAATTCATCGCTGGGGTACTTAAGCATGTACTGCTGAATACCTATTTCAATTTATTTTTATTTGTTTGCTCACGACCAAATTCTGAAAATTTAATATTGAAAGTATTGGCTGATTTGGGCTCCGTCCAAGATTTAGGCTGGGCTTAAGGCAAAGCTTAAGGCTGTGAAACGTTTCTCCAGTAGAAGTGGTAATGAAAACCAAATGTTGGGTACAGAATTTCGCATATCCGGAATTTGATGCTTTTATATCATCCGCGTGAGAAATTGACATATTGTCAAGGGAACTTGGAGACTATGAGCCCCAAGAGCACGAAATACGTAAAATTGTACAGTGTTGGGAGTTTGTGTAAATTGTTGGTTAATTCATTTGCTTCCATAGTTCTTTGTGAATTTCACGTTTTCTTCTCAAAAGCTCTCTTATTGTACTTGGACATTTTTGTATATACGTCTCAAGATGTTCGTTATTAGGACCTACTGTAGATTAATTCGTGTCATTCAGGTCACTTCGTTTTATGCGTTTTTCATCATCGTTTTGTTAAGTGCGTGCCAGTTCATGATTTTACTGTATGCTGAACTAATGTTTGATTTTGTAAATGACTTGTTTTTCAATAAAAAGTTCAAGGGAATGCGTGTGTGCGCGTTAATCAGATTTATTAAATTATTTATGGCATCCATGGAGGCACACACGAAGGCGCAAATGTGACAGTTTTACCTTCCCAACTTCATTAACATAAGCATGAATCTTCAATTTCAGGGCGAGGCAGACAATAATGATAAAATCCTTGATAAAATTATGGAGATCATCAGTCTTGGTGAGTGAAACCGATGATGTTTCCATTTTTTTAATAAAGGAGTGAAAACAAGAGTAAAATTTCCAACGATTTCCTGGAAAAATCCCAACAATCAATTCTAGCAAACAAAAATGTGTTTTAAAATCAAACGGTTTTTGGCCCATTACACTCGTATGTAAGTCAATTTTCAAGACCACCACGAAAAAGAACGCAAATGATGGTGCAATTGCCACGATTTGCGAAAAAAATACAAAATGTAAACATTTTTTTTTAAATACGAAAATAATGGTAAACTCATCGGGTTTTTGGCCCATTACACTCGTATTTTGGTCTATTTTCAAGATCAGCATAAAAAAGGACGAAAAAGATGGTGCAATTTTCACGATTTCTGGAAAAAAACCAAAGACTTTATGTAAAATACTAATTGAATCCTTCGCTTTTTTTGTTGTTTGTTTTTTTGCAAAGTATAGGCACACGCAATTGATGGATAGCCCTCATTTTATTCTTGTCATTTATGGACAACCTGTAGCATGCCACCTGACGGGAAAAAGCTGAAACAGAGCCATCTACATGTATATAAATGAAACGCTTATCAAACGTCGAGTCATTAAGCCTATTAATTTGTTTTGTTTTCGTTGGTAGTCAAGTTTGGAATGGAACTTTCATTTCAAGGAATGCATTATGGAGCGGAATTTTTACACGAGGAATGCTTTCAACGTCGATGGACTAATTGCCGATTAAATCAGGTAAGAAATGCATTTGTTTCTTCGTTTCCCTTTGTTATTAAATAGCTGTTTGATTGCACCAGTTCAGTTTTGCAAAATCGATGAAATGCAGTGCATGAGGTCACATTTTTGTTGGCTAAACTACTTGCTTTACATGTACATACAGTATAATATTAACAGCTGAGTAGAAGGAAAATCGTGGTAAAACCTATTTTTTGGACACTTAAAAGTTTAGTTTGGCTTATCGAAATTTGCGTTTGAAATAGTTGGCGAAAATTAGCATTGTTGTGAATGACCTTGAATGCTGAGGTTCATTTGAAGTGGTTGACATTATTGTGAATGACCTTTAATGTTTAGGTTCGTGATTGATTCGAATACCAAGTTTTTGAATTTAACTTCTTCAATTGCTGTTTAAATTTTGGAATACAATATTTTCCTATTACATTCACATCACTCATGAAATCGTGCATTTGTATTCGTTTAACATTAAATTCCACTAAAACACTTTGGGAACGTTCAAGTTAGAGATAACGGTAGTGATGAAATGCAGATTTTCGTACACTGTACATTGATTATTTGTCAATCCCCAAAGTGAATCAGATTCAATAAATGTGCAATTTAATTTATTTAACTTCATGTTTGCTTCATCTCAATTTGATTTCATGCCTAGATCTAATTTCAATATGACTATTTATGTTAGGATAACAGAAGATTGTGAAGACTTGAATGCTGTGAGACTTCAGATGTTAATGCTGTGTCGAGTTGTTGCGACCACCAATGACCTTCCTTAACTGATGGAGGATGTCCAACGGTCATACATGTACGTCTCACTTTATTGAAGACAAGAATTGCCAAGAACTCGGCACTGATTGAGCGATGTAAGTAAAGAAACTAACTACCTTCCTATAGTATTGTTACTAGTATTCCGAACATTTTTCCCGATGCAAGGAATAGTGGTTTCGTTGAGACCCTGATCTTATTATTTGGAGAAACATAAATGTTGTTAAATTAAACCGTTTTTTTTTTGCTTTGTTCACTCCCATTTTGGTCTATTTTCAAAAAAGAACGACAAGGATGATCAATTGCCACAATTTGCGAAAAAATCCAAATGGCATTGACTTTTTTTCTATAAAAGTGAAGATGATGCTAAAATCAACCGGTTTTTGTCCCATTGAGGCGTATTTTCAAGATCAGCACGAAAAAATCAACGAAAAAGATGGTGCATTTTTCACGATTTCTGGAAAAAAAACCAAAGGCGATAGAGTTTTTTTTGTGGAAAAACAAAAATATCGGGGTGTATTTTCATGAGTAGGAAAAAAATTGTAAGGTTGGTGAAATTTCCCTTTAATTCTTGGAAAAATCCAATGGGTTGTTTATATATTGCTAAATTCGTTATTTTCCGTGTAACATTCTCTGTAAAAGTTATCACTGCAGTTTGTCCAAAAATTACATACTAAACATCGCATTCTTTTTGTTTTTCAGGTCACGGAACTCTTCAGTTACTTCAGCGAGAAAATACACGCGAGTGTTGCATTTCCACTGGTTGTTACTCATGGTTTTTTTTTCTTCCATTTTTACTATTTCTCGTACAACCTTCGTTGAACATTGTATTATAAGTGTTAATGTTGCTCCCTGTATTTTTTACTTAAGTTTTGCTATTGCAATTGTATGTGATGTCATCTCGAGAATAAATTGCACTATCTTAACAGTGTTATTGCTTTATGTAATTTCTCCGTATTTTAAAAGATGAATAACGTTCTTTCGAAATTCTCATTAATGGTGTTATGTCTATTTCGTTTGGTGGTGGTGATGATGATGATGTAGAATTTAAGTTACCCGGTGGCCTTGGAAGCATGGTTGCCTCGCCGTCTGGTGGGGGTCAGGGTTTCAGTTCCATCTATGGCGAGTAGTAACTTAATATTAAAATGCAGCGAATGTTGGGTTTGTAAATGTGCGTCTGTAATGATTGTTTAATTTCAACCTTTAG
>JAQGAF010004315.1:0-14726 GCA_034687865.1 Kryphioiulus occultus
TCGCTTCCAGCCAGCTGCGGCTGAGGAAGGGAAAGGCAAATGGCATAGCGAGTCTTCCTGGGTACTTGCCACCCTACCCACCGAGAACACACCGACCTACTTGGCGCGTTGCTTCACCTCCGATTGCGACAGTGGACTGACCCGTCTCGCCAACCCATTGTAGACCTCTTCCACCATCGCAAATTTGTAAAAGCCCTCCTGAAGCCCTGGTTGGATAGTCCACGTTTTGGCGCGATCGCCTTCGCCTTTGTCTTTTTCAGCGGACTTTAGACAAGGTTCGTTGGCCATCCACGGAAGATCCACATCAATCGACGTTGTTATCCGTTAACCCAAATTGAAGAAATAAGGGAATGAGATTTATATAACCAAATATCAGCTTGGGAACCGACAACGAGGGAGGCAATTTTTTTTTCCTGAGAAGAATTTTTGCCGTACCAAAATACGTAAAACGTGTTTACATTAATTGCTGGTAAGGACAATGCTGAACGACTCATCCATCTTTATTTCGTTTGCAGGTAAACGATGGTGTTTTTTTTTTGTTCTTTTTTGGCATGACTCATCCATTCCTGTTGCACCGCATTGCGAAATCATGGCGGGCGAAGTTGTAATTTCGCAACAATGGATGGTCGCGCTGGGCTCTTTTATGGGCCGCCATCTTGGATTCATCAAAATCGCGATTCTGAAACGACTGTTTGTCAGGCGATTTTGAAGTTTTTCTGGCGCTGCTGGAAGACGAATTGGCGCAGATTCATGGATTTAATTAGGCTACTAAATGAGTTAATCAAGCCGAAATTCGATGAAATTTATGGCCGATTGCCACTGCACAATTCAATCAATAATTTCAACTCTACCCATTGTGGTATTAAGGCGTTGAAGGTGAAACCATATTATGAAACGAAATCTGATTGGATAAAAAAGTGTTGGCAACACTTCAGAATCGTTTACACCTGACTGCTGACTTCCAAGTACTTCAATGATGACATAGTAGTCATACATTATAGTAGAAAATCTGCAGTGGGGACGTTAATGTAAGGTCACCAGGAGTGAGAAGGAATGGCCAAAACAATGAGGTCGTCATTTAATTTTGATGGACACCATGCTGATACTATTGCAGTTAAGCTGATGGTCAAGGGGTTGGCAACTTGACAAGTCAGGTGTACAGGTTCGTTGAAGTCCACTGAAGTCATTGAAGTCTCACTGGAATCCCACAAGTTTTTGAATTCTCACAGAAGTCATTAATTGAAATTGCACTTAAGTCATGGTAACTGTGTTGTAACCATCATGCTTAATTAATTTGTTAATAAATTACGGAGTGAAAAGGGAAAATGATTAGATTTAATTATTTTCCATTGGCATGATTGATATGCAAGTTGCCCCATAGCGTTACAGAAAGGTCACCAAAGTAAGCCCTTAACCGTCCCCATATCCATCATGGTCATTGCACCATCAATGTCACGATAACCATCACCATAACAGTCATGAGCACCCCTAGTCTCAATAACTGACAGGGTAACCACAATGTCACCATCAGGGTAACTGCACTGTCACCAAGGGGTTGACAACTCTTCAAAATCGTGTACACGGTGATGGTAACGTTGCAGTTAAGGTGATCATGTGATTACGGTTGCGGTGAGGGTGTGGCTATTATAATGGTAACATTGTGGTTATGGTGACGGTTACAGCATGGTTCCTTCCCATGACTTTAGTGTGATTTCAATTAATGGCTTCAGTGTGACTTTACTGGTACTTCAGCCGGCACTGGTAGTCAAGTGGTAGCGCACTGGCTTCTCGACCCAAGCGATGCTGGTTCGCATCCCGGCCGAAGTCGGTGGGAAAATTTTGGGCAGGCGATTTTCCCTGAGTGGCGGCTTTTCGGATGAGTTTAAACCGAGGTCCCTTTCTCTCCACGTTAAAGATCCCTCAGGGTGGCGTATTCCTCCCTGTGGCGAAATTTCCAGGTGGGCGGTCTGCCCCCTGGCGTTGGTGATGGGCCCAATAGATGCGAAAATAGACCAACGTTAAAAATTCCATAAACAAACGAACAAACTGGTACTCAACGACTGCAATGACTTCAGTGGACTTCAACCAACATGTGCACCTAACTTACAAGTTGCCGCCAACCCCTTGGGTTCAGCATTCGTTTGTCAAAATTACAAACATACGTTGGTTATTGTGCAATTACGATTTAGTGAAAATCTATAGGGTTTGACAGGTTCACAATGTGCCATTGAAATTGGATTACGCCAATCCACACTAGATCGGGTGTGGACTGCATAGTGTAAAGCAACATTTCTTGCCAGGTTTTTGTTGAAAGAGAATAAGTTGACCAACTTTCAATGGTTCTACCGCTTTCAAATCGCTCGGATTGTTTCTTTGGAAGTGCAGGAACAGCAAAAATCAAAAATTGAACTCGCACGGATTGGAATTTTTGCATGCATTCACTGCTTCTAATGGGACGATTCAAGTGATTTGAAAGCTGTAACAGGATTAAAAGTGGAAAGGTGGTCAACTTCATTCAGACGGATACTTGTTTTCACACAACAATGCACTTTCAATAAAAAACCCGGTCTAGTAATCTTAAACTGAATGTTGCTTTATGTGGATTGGCATAATGCAATTCCAATGGCACACTATGTGCATGCAGTAAGTATACATTTTAACTCTCTTCAGGTCAAAGTTTATGCGTTAATTACGAACACCGAAGATTAATAAAAAATGTCGGGCGAGGTATATATCTACAGCTGATATTCTTAAAAAACCCCGAACAGGCCTATAGCTGCATATCAGAATGAGGCAGCCATCTTAAGAGAAATATAGCAGTGGAAAGCACGAAGGCTTGAAAAATTGTGGGAGGTAGGTCAGGAGATAGAGAAAAAGGGGAGTGAGCAGCCAATCCCCAATTTCAGTGAAACACCTTAAGTTAGCCCATTCAGGATAACCCAAACGATGCGGGTTCGCATCCCAGCCGAGGTCGGTGGGAAAATTTTGGGCAAGCGATTTTCCGTGTGGTGGCCCTTTCGGATGAGAGTTTGAACCGAGGTCCCGTGCGGATCCTCCTTGCTCTCCGCACGTTAAAGATCCCTCAGGCTAAATTTTTGGGTGGACGGTCTGCCCCCTGGCATTGGTCATGGGCCCAATAGGTGCGAAAATAGGCCAACGTTAAAAATTCCACAAACAAACAATTGCATTCATGATTGCAAAAATAGTAGTCATGATAATTGGTGGCACTTTTGGAATGCATTCATAGTGCATTCATTTACTCCTGGGTAGGCCCCCTTGCACAGTGGTGCAAATGTTGAATCTAGCTTTGCAAAAATTAAATAGTGTATAATAAACATTTCTACGGATTTGTATGGCTTCTAGTAAATCAATAACCAAATTATAAATACAACAATATAAAACTGCTAAACTTGCTGGTTATCTGTGTGACAACAAAGTCAGGGTTAGTTGATCAAAAAAATTCTTCTCATCTGGTCTGTTTGGGCATGAAGTTAAAGCCATGGTTTTTAATTTTTTCTCCTGAATTTAATGTATGAAAACTATGGATACTATTTAGATTCAGTACCAGTACCACATGGTATTTGAATCATAATTGAGACAGCCACCAATGATGATTGCAGAATTAGTCATCAAAGAAGTGAAAAGTTTCACTTTTAGTATGCTGGTAAGAAGCATTCTACAGGTGAATTGATATTTACTTCTCACACAATTTTGTGTTTAGCTGGAAAAAAATGTAGCAAACATAATGCATAAGGTTTCTGAAACCTCTCAAAGCAGGGCTAGTAAAATTTAAAAAAAAATTGAAATCTCGGACTTTGGAGCCTGCAAAGTATACTCTAGATTAGAGGAAGAACTTGTATTATTGATGGAGATTTAACAAAACATTCGTTAAAATATATTGCAATCTGGCGTTAGAATCCCTTAGATGCGCAAGAGCAACGCATGCATGTTGCTCAAGGAAGCTTCCTCGTGGGCGCATTACAATTCAAATGTTTATTTTTACGCGTTTCTATGCTTCATCTATTTATAGACATGCAATAAAGTCATGAATGAAAAGATTTTTTTTAAAATCGGTCCTGCCTTTCATTGTGATTTTTGCACCACTAGATTGGGCATTTGTATTATTGAGCCTTGTTTCAGGGACTGGAAATAAGGGAAACAGTATGAGCCAACTTTGACGAGCACTTGACGTGCTGATATATGTTGCCTGTGCAATAAACAATTTTTTTTAACTTAGTTATTTCTCATATTTCTACTTCGGAAATCGCGAATTCGTGAAATAGGCGTTGTTTCAATAATTATGGCTTCTCTCAAACATGAGAGTTCAGTTTGGACATCTTGGAAGATGTCCCATACATTGGTGGAGGATTTCTTTAAAGGAAATCGCTCAGGTGATAGAACCATTCATTCCAATCCACCTATCACATCCCCACTTCAACAGTTGCCTAACTCAAAAATTTATCAATTTTATGTGAAATTACCTGTAACATTAAAAAAGAACATCTGAACATACCAGCTCAAAAATGATTTTGCGATGACATAATACTTGAACATTTGTCACTTATACTTAAATTGTTGTTCGCTGTTCATATATGGTGTAAATATGCATATTTGGTGTTTGCTAATCCTTTGATCATACTTAACAAATCGTTCTAGGTACTCTTTTATGTCGATAATAGCAAATGTGTTTAAATGGAAAGTAAGGAGAAGGATGCCGATGACGATCAACAAGATGATCAGGAAAAATACGACCGAGAAGTTTACGTGCCATTTATCCAGAGTGTCATTGCAAAACTGTCCGCCAAACTGTCCACGGACGAATCGCCAATAAGTATGAATGCTGTCTGGCTTTGATATCCATTGATACGTTATTTTCATATCTGGCATTACAAATAATAACTTTCGTTTTAGGCGCTCAACGTATAGTTGCATTGGAAAAAATTGTGAAGATTTTAAGTGGGCAGCATGCTGGGTAAGATGAAGGGTACTTTCACCATATTTCTGGAAGAGTTCTTAAAAAATTTCGCCTACGGCGTTCCCGTTTAGAGAAACGAGCTAAAATCCATCCTAGAAATATGTTTGAAATCCATCAAGGTGAATTTCTTATTTCTTCAAATTATCGGCTGGATTCCTCTGTGAGAGATAGCCCTCTGGCAAAGAAAAATCTGGCAGACACTGGCTAAAATTCATCATTTGATATGTCATTTCTGGTCGATTTTTTGAAGTACAAAATTGCTTACAGTGTTCCCCTGACTTTTAGCATTTTTAAGAATTTGTTAAAAAATTGCATTATCACTACATTTAATCTGCTATGGCATTTTTCTTAAATGTTAATATTTACACTTATTCAGTTTTTTTTAGAAAAGCAACGTGAAATCCATCATGTGTGATGTAGTTTTTGTAAAACATTTGCCTACGGCGTTCTTAATTCTCATCTATTTCTTTTTATTCTAAACTACTTTGAACTGAAAGTTTTAATTTGCCTGGAAATTTTGCAAAAAATGATTGGAAAACGTTTGAAGTCAGAGAAATTTCATTGTAGATTAGGCCAGTCACTGTTTTTACACTGGACATACAGTACCACACATTGAAGTGGGCTGAACTAAAAAAGGTGTATCACATGAACCAAAGTACAGTGTTCCTGCATTAATTAAACACTCAGTTATTAATTTTTAACGTTGTATCCTACCTGTACGTCATTATGTGTGTTAGCTGAATACTTAAAATTACCATGGCAAAAAAATCACCGGATTTAATTTGAAACTGTTTGGAGTTTATCTACTGGAAGTAAAATGTTGCCTTACAGGGTAGAGATGTATGGCCCTAATGCGGCGGTAATTGCCGATTAAATTGGGTTGATGGATTACACCCCCCTACCACACGGTATTCAGTTGCTGATAGTAGGGTACTGAGTTGAATTGAATTGAAGTAATATCAAGAATTGTTTTTAATTTATGAACTGTCAACAAATACTATGCATATTTCTGATGTGTTGAATGCAGCTAAACTTATTTATTGTTACTTTTTGTTTTCTTGGGGGACAAACAGCAATGTTCCTGCTAGCACCAGAGCCTATGCGAAGAAAATTTACGATGCGTATCATAATAAGGCGTCGAATGTACCGTCCAATCATGGGACATTGATAAATGGCACATTTAATGGTCAGAGTGTCTCATCTCAAGCTCCTAACCGAGCAGCAATCTCAGAGTCTGAGCAGCATACTTCAAATTCCAGTAATGCGGCTGAGCAGGTAAATAATGTTAGCATCACTGCACCAGCCAAAGATGAATCTGCCACAAGGAATTCGAAGACACAAGATAAACCAAATAATGCCAATGATGAGGCTGCTAACTCAAGCGATGCGATTGATGTCCATGCCGTTGAGGAAGAGCAAAGTAACACAAATGCTGTTTCTAAGGAAAGTGTTCAGGGCGTTGTAAGCCATTTATCAACCAACACTTCTGCTTTGGAGAATGATTCTGGGATCTCAGGAAACTCAACCTGCGCCACTGGGGACAATCCCAGTCCGAATAATGACCTCAAAGGAATCGAAGCTGCTGCAGATGTGCGTAATGCTCAGGGAAATGCATCTCACAGTTTCACTGCGCAAATTGAAATTCACGGCCCTTCTATAAGAGATTCCAAATCTGAAAATAAATCCATCGAAAGCATTTCACCCGACACGAGAGATTGTCCGAGCTCACCCAAAGATTCTGCAGGACTGACGTCGCCAAGACCGAGAAAACGAAGACGAATCAGCAAACACAACCAAAACAGACTTCCCACGTTGGAGTACATGGAGTGGAAATTCATTCCCATCGATAACATCATTCCGAGACTGTCTTCGGCACTGGTGGCGGAGATGCCTTCCGCTGCGAGGAGTTTGGATCCTCGGCGCAACGGGTTACAACCAAGCGGTGAAATTCCGAGCAGTGAAACCCCGGAAGCGATAGCACACACCTTAAAAGAACCAGCAGACTCAAGAGCTGCTCCAAATCCTGTGCCAGAGACGAATTTCGATGCGTCGACTTTGGCATCGCTGTCCACCTGGCTAAAGGATAAGCAGGAACGTGGCGAGCGCGTGCCGATACCGTTGAACGTGCCCATCCCAGCTCCGCATAGCAGTACCGTCGAGCCCGAGGCATCCAGGAGTAAGAGCCACGCCGAAACGCCTCCCAGAAGGAATTCAGATCAGTCAAACGACAAGTCGGACGACGACTGTGTCATCACTGGATTCTACCGAGATGCGAGACCCTTCCACCTGACGCACAAGGACACAGAGCCGGCAGTGCCGCCAGAGTTCGTACCCATCCTCGCGAAGTCGGAAGCGGGTTTGGATGTGCCACAAAACGGACGGTCGGAAAGGGCCGGCAGCGACGAGGAGAACGTGAAATCGGAGCCCAGAATAGCCCGAAGGAAAATCCACGACAGGTACGAAGAGATGTGCGACGAATGGGCCAAGAGGGACGAGAAAGGTCGGGCTACGGCGATGGAGGCGAGGCGAAAGAGGCGGGAGCAGTTGGACCGAGAGAGAGAAGAGAAGGAACGAAGAGACAGGGAAAAGCAGAGGGAGCTGGAAAGGAAGGAGAGAGAGCTCGCCAGGCAGCGCCAATCCAATGCGAATGCCAGCATGATGAACCACAAGTACGTCAACCACCATTCGCAACACAACGGCGCCGCGCCGCATTTCAACGCCAACCAGATGCAGCCGCTGCCGTGCCACTGTTGCAATCCGCACGTGACGAACCACTACCCGTGCCAGAATGTGCAACCGCAGTACCTGTTGCAGCAGCCGTGCATGCCGGTGCAGCAGGTTCACTGCCAGCCACATTTTGTCCAACAACCACTCATGGCGCCGCACATGCAAGTCATGAACCCCATGGTCCCAATGATGTACCAAAACGTCCACCCGGCCATGATGAACAACCACACTCCCATTCTTCCAAACCCAATTCTGGGATTACCGGGTCCACCTTATCCGCACCAAGCCACACCAAACAACCACATTCCCATTCTTCCAAAGTCTAATCAGGGACTGCTCCCCACTCCTTCCCACTCGCAAATTTCCAACTTCTCAAACCATCACGGCCCGCTTCTCAACCACTCCCTTCAAGCCGCTGCGCCGCCGGACGGCTCGCAGCTTTCCGGCGCCTCGGCCGCCACCTTTTCCAAGTGCAAGTACTGCGACTACGTCGGCAACAGCTTCGAGCTGATAGCGCACTGCGTGAACGTGCACCCGGCCAGGCAGCCGCCGGTGCGCATTACCATAAAGGAGCTGAGGGAGGCGCAAAAGGAGCTGGACAGCGCCACAAGCCTGCCGGCCCGCCAGGCAACCGGCATACCCTCCCTCGACGACCTGAGCTGGATCCCCACTGGCAGCATGTTCATGGACGAGCAGAAGTGCAAGCTGTGTAACTTCACGAGCATCATACGCGCAACGTTCATCCAGCATGTGCAGAGGCACAGGGAGGAGAAGCTGTCTGAGATCACCAAGCCCGCGCTGCCCGTCACGGTCTTCAACTGCCACTTCTGCGAGGACACGTTCACGGAGATCAACGTGTTTTACAACCACGTTACCGGCCACACTGGCGAGTACGAATACAGGTGCTTCAAGTGCAACTACAAGGGACGCACCAAGCACGATGTGCAGGTCCACATCTCGCAGGACCACCCGAATAAGAAGGACGCCAGAATTGTCACCACCGACAACAGAAGGGTGCTGGAAGGCTCCCTGCTCGGTGGCTACGGCTGCTTGCTGTGCGGCTACGTTCAGCTGGCCAAGAAAAACGTGGAGACGCACGTCTCCCGCCAGCACCTCAAGGGCAAAGCCAATGTCGTGAAGATTAACATGTCGCGGTCGAGCCCGCGACCAAAGCCGACACCTGAACGCAGACTGTCCGCGCAGGCCAAATCTCCTCATGGGTCGCAAACCTCGGCCGAGGCCACGAAAGCGGCTGCTGTGCCGAGACGCGCACCACCCGTTAAAGTCAAAGGGGATCCCAGGACGACGCTGGACAGAGCCACGGTCAAGGACCTGGCCACGCCACCGTCGCTGCCAAAGGCAACTCGTTCCTCTAGTCTGTCGGACTCGTCGCGCTCACCAAGGAAGCCAGTCGCGAAACCAAATTCGAGCCCCAGGGCACCGCAACATGGAAGCAGCCCTGCGGATAAGCTGAAGTCCTTTTCGATACCAAAGAAATCTAGTGCAAATAACAGTGCAGCTAATTCCCAAGCACCGGTAGCCACTGAAACGCCTTCGGCGCAACCAGAAGCAACCCGCGGCAGGATATCGGCGGCTGTAACTGCCGCTGAAGGACCCAGCCTAAGGTCGTCGACAAAGGAAGCAGTCGTCGTGCAGGACACTTCGCAGTTCGCTTCGAACATAATAATCAAGTCCGATGGCGAGGCGGTCGGCTGCTTGACCATGGAGCTGGAAATAGGCGAGGTGACCAACCCCGAACCCGCGGATATGGAGACAGAACTCGACGGCAGTTCCGGCTTGCTCACGAAGCGGGAGAAGGACACCGAAGAGACATACGACAGTGACGATTCTGATGACACTGTGGAGATGAACTTTGAAGCCACTCCGAGCCAAAGTGCCATCATGCCGTCGCTGAACAGCGATGATGATGCCGTGCCGTCATCAAGTAGCTCCGCCAATGCACAATCGAGGAACCAAGACGTCGTTAAGCCGTCATCGAGCCAGAATACAGTTGCAACATTGGCGAACCGAGACGCTGGTACGCCTTCGCCATGCCAAAGTTTCTCCGCAACATCGCTAAGCCAAGATGCTGTTATGCCGTCATCTGCAATCGCACAGTCATTAAGCCAGAATACCATTGCAACATTGCCGAACCAAGATCGGCGGGCGGCAAGACAGAATTTCTTCGCAACCACGCTAGGTCGAGATGTCGTTACGCAGGCGAGGAACCAGGATGCCGTTATACCGCCACCGAGCCAAGGTCCTGTCCAAAGCGTGTTTTTCGCGCAGCCAGAAAGTGTGATAAAAGCTGAACGGCTGTCCATCGAGGAAACCGGCCCCATCCCATCAATTGCAGACACAATTTTGAAACTACGAGAGCAGCTGAATCAGGAAACCTCCGATGGGCCGGCGCTCGCGGAGCCGGAGACCACGCTGGAAACTTCTTCGGAAGCGGCACCGGCGTTACTTGCCAGCCATGGGGTTCACGTGTCCGGCCGTCGTTTCAAGGACTGGAATGAGCGGCGCAAGGTGCTCATCTGCGGCTGCCTCTTCGCCGCACGCAGCACCGAGGCCTTTACCAAGCACCGCGAGCACTGGCACAAAGGCGAGAAGCGCGCCGCGTGCCCCGAGTGCGGCTCCAAGTTCGACTCTGCTGCCGACTTCGCCGACCACCTGTGGAAGACGTGCCCACGCTCCGGCATGCGCATCTACGCCTGCTCGGTGGAGCCACTGTGCCGCTTCACCACCAGTAGCCAGCTGCACTTCATCACGCACGTCCGTGAGGAGCACGCCGGCATCCAGTGGCTGCCCTGCTACTGGTGTGGCAAGCAGTACACAACCATCGACAGTCTGGCCGGACATCTTCACAACCAGTGCGTGGTCAAGATCCCAATGCTCAGGATGCTGCAGAGCAACGCCGCTAGTCCCAACCTCCCGCTGTCCACCGAGGACCTGGCTGATGCAGCATCGCCCGAGGAACCCGCGGCGCCCCACCTGGAGATCGTGTATCGATGCTACGTCGACGGATGCCAGCACGAGTCGCTCGAGCGCGAGGTACTCATCGACCACATCCAGGTGGACCATCCAGAGCGCAAGGAGCACAGCTGCTACCACTGTGAAGACAAGTTCGCGAGCATATACTCGCTGGTGCTGCACATGGAGGAGAAGCACCGCGAGAGGGACTCTGAAGCCGGAAACTGCACCGACCAGGTTCCGTCACCCGTGGCAAGCACCTCGACGGAAGGTCTGGTTGTTGAGAGAAGTTGTGCCGGCTCCGTCAGCGGCACGGACCTCGCGGCCCACACTGCTGCGCAACCCGACGACCAGAGCATTACTCTGACAACCATCCCAGTGCCCTCCCGCATCGTCATTCCAACGTTTGTCCTACTGCAGACACCGACGGTTGTGCCGCTGCAGGAGGCCACAAACGGCTACCAGTGGTGCACTTTGAAAAGGATGCAGGTGATTAAGAAAACTTTGAATTTGTTCATTGGTTCAAAAGTCAGGGGAAATGGGTTTAGGCTTACGTTGAAAAACTTTAAAAGTCAGGGAAAATCAACATGTTTATAATACATTTCAAGTAGCTAATTACGGGTTAACAAAAATGATGAGAAGAAATTTTGTAAAATTTATAATGAAAAATTGTCAATTTTAAAACGAGCTGAGATCTTATTTTGATAAAGATTCGTGTCCTAGCTCCTGTTTATACACCGTATAATAAGTAATATAGCATTTCATACATCGACATAGGTGCCTAGTGGTCTACATGTAGACCGCTGTTATAGCTCATTAATATGCGAAATTTCCTCAAAATGTTGGGTGAAAAATGTGAAACAGATATAGCATGCCAATTGACCACATGCCTGCCATTCCCTTTATTGAATTGATATTTGTAAATGTCTCGGGGAATATTTCTTGCGAATGCACAATTAGATTCCTTCACTTATTAATTGAATTAATTGTTGTTTTGAAGGTGGGCGAGCTGCACCAAATGCTATCGTTGTCGTACCAAGTAATAAGCAGTTCCAAACTGGAACCCGTCCAGCTGAGGGAAAACCTCGCCAAGTGGCTCGATATCTTCGGACCACACAAGGGACGCACCATCCTCGCCACGAAGCGCTGCGTCGATCCGCTCGCCTTTGCCCGAGAAGCAAAGTGTGAGGCTGCTATGAGGGCCGTGCTGGATGACCTCGAGAAGCTGGCACACCGGTACAAGTGCGCCGCCAGGGAGTGCACCTTCACCACCAACAGTGAAACTGAGTTCCGCAACCACCTCCAGGCCAATACGTGCCGCACCGACAACTGGATCCACTGCCTGTACTGCGGGGAGCGGCACAAGACCGTGGGCGGTGCCGTCAGCCACATCCACCAACGCCACATGCTCTGTGTCCACCAGTGTCCGCACTGCATATACCGCACCAAGAACAAGGGTTATCTCCTCTACCACATCGCCCACGTCCACCCCGAGCAGGATGGACCCACAGTCAGGCTGATGACCTGTCCGGCTCCATCACCCGCTGTTCTAGAGGACGAGCTTCCGGACCTTTTCAGCTTGAGCGTTCCCCTTCCTTGTGCCATTGGTAAACGTCGTCATTTATTCAATGGGAGTAATAATGATCTAGGTGGTGTCGTGGTGTCTACCAATCTGGAAAACCTGGTAAATGCAGGGACTTTCGAATTGAAACCTGGAGTTTTTCAGTATCGAAATTGAATCTCTTGTTTATTCGTTATAATTCTGAACAGTCAGCACAAAAATGATTGTCCTGATAATCAGCTCCCCCATCTCCCTAAAATTCAGCATTTACGATTACGTTTTCCTAAAAAAAATTGCTTGGCACTCCTAAATTAATGTTCATGTTTTATTGGGTGAATTAATTCAAAAAATTAAAACTGCCTCAGTGTTGCCTTCATTGTTAGTGTTTCTGGAAAAAGTTTGTGAGATACTACACCTAAAAATTCGTTATTTCTGGTAATTTTTATATAGATTTCATCCATGGCCTAATTGAAAAATTCTTTTATTATTATTATTATTTTAAAAAAAAGCTTTTCAATGAAAGTATACTTAAAATTCATTTTTGTCTTGTAGTTTTTCAAAACAAGTTTCGTAAAAGCCATCAGTGGGGTATTTGTGTGGTAATTTTGAAAAAATTTCGTCTACTGGGTTATCTTATTATCACTAAATATTATTTTCAATAGGAATGGACCTCAAAAAAATTAGAATATGACCCTGGAAAACTCAAGGAATTCATTCCTTTTTGAGAAATTAGTGTTCGTCGTATTTATGTACTGGAAAATGAAATTAAAATTCAGTAGATATCCTGAATATTTAAAAAAAAAACGCCTAAAAAACATGTTATCTTTGACGAGGGCTTTCCCCACATTTTCTTAGCAGTTTTTCAGAATGTTTCTTTCTTGTTGTCTGGAAAAAAGTTTCCGATATGACATTTGGAAGCAAGTTGATCCAGATGTTGGTGGTTTTCCTTTCATAGCTGGGTGTACTTTCGTGACGATGGACCCCCTGATGCTGATAAACCATCACCGAGAAGTCCATGTCGACTCACCGGCTATTTCATGTTTCCACTGCATGGAGTCCATGTCAACAACCGAGATCGAGGGGCACTTTCAAATTCACCATGTCTTCAGAATCCAGTGCCGCTACTGCAGCTTCGGCACCAACATGCCAAAAGAAATCATCGCTCATCTTTGCAACATACATCCGAACCGCACGGGACGCGTCGTCCTTCGCGAGTGCACTCAGGTAAGGGAGCAGAATGACAGTTTTCAGTTAGTTTTCAAGGCATGTTAAGCTAACTGATCATTTTCAATGTTTATTTTTCCAGCCTGCTGTGGCACCAAATGCACAAGCAAGTTCTGGCAGTATTCCGCCAGCTCCACAAGGTAATGAACTCTTTTATATGCAAAACTTTGCTTAAGGACGTAAAATTCTAAGCCCTGATGTTCAAAAAATGCACTGGAATCCGTTTGAAATTTGAAATATTCCACAGGTTTCCCACCAAACTCGGTACAGTCAGGGAATTTTTAAAAAATTTTCACTGTCAGCTAGGGGATTTGCTAACTTTTAATTATCATTTCAATCCAGAAGATGTTTCGTCTATCGATATTATATACAAATTAAGGGAATTCCGTTATCATACAAATTTAATAATTGTATCATATAAACGATGACCAAATTGATTTAAAACAATATTTATATTCAAGAGCTGTTTTAACTTTATTTTGGTCGATTGGGAAATCCTAAAAGTCAGGTGGAAATTAAAGTATTAACCTCAGTTACCTTGGAAAGTCGAGGGATTTTGTTACAAAAGATGCAAGTCCCCCGGTTCACTCGATTTGATATAAAATTGAATGTCTCCATAAACTGTTCAATTTGGTTGCATTTTAATTACGTTGTTGTTTTGCCAGGGGTTACTAGAATAAAGCAAGAACCAGTGGACAACGACGAGCGTGAGAATTCGACTGCAAGCTCAAGCACAGGTAATTTCCATTTATATCCAATCTGTGTTTTTTTTTTGGATGAATGTCCGTATGACATGCAACTATTGACATTTTTCAGTTACTGTAGACCCAGCGATTCCCTCTACCTCGAGAACACCACCCGCATCCCGAAGAGGTAATTCACAATCTATTCGCAGTCTATTTTTGACATTTACAGGGCTGGAAGAGTGGATACAAATGGGGAATTTTGATACATTTTGATATCTTGGGGCAAAGTGTATACAAATGATTTGTGTGTTATTACACGGCCTTAATTCAAACAACATTTTACCAGAATAACAGGGCACCATCTTCTCTTTTCACCACGTAAGAAACGTTGGATTGAAATTTTGAGAATTATAGTGCCATATGCCTACACAATTCCACTCAATTAAATTCAACTCAACTCAGTACCCTACTGTCAGTAATTTAATACCATGTGGTAGGGGGGCGTAGTCCATCAACCCAAATTAAGATTCGGTGGGTGCCACCAAGACATCATTGTCAAATTGAATTTCTTGAAGCTTAA
>JAQGAF010004316.1:0-14724 GCA_034687865.1 Kryphioiulus occultus
GCACAAATACCAACCAAGGTCCAACCCAGGGCACCAGGGCACCACCCGTGACCAGGCGCCCAGGGCCGACCTTGACACAGTATTTGCCAATAAAAGATGATATATTAAACTTGAAAAATCAATTTGGATTAAAATTCTTCATTGCCTTGCCTTTTTGAATTGTGGTGAAATCCATCAAGTTTGATCTAATTTTGCTGACAAAATTTGCTCAATTGAAAGTTGTTTCGGTTAATGATTAGGTGTGAAATGATCACCCAGTTAACCCGGTACAGTATGTACTGTATGTACAAGCACGCTGTATACAGTATACAGGGTGTCTGAAAAGCCATGATCACAAATGAAAAGGGTGGTAGTACTCATGAAATCAAACGAAATTGTCCCTAACAACTTACATGTATGTCTAGAGACGACCTCCTTCCTAGATTCAGGGACACTTTCCCTGGAACATAATAATATTATGTCATATCAAAAATTCGCGATTTGCAGACCAATATTTGCCAATAAAAGTTGATATATTAAACTTGAAAAATCAATTTGGATTAAAATTCTTCATTGCCTTGCTTTTTCTGAATTGTGCTGAAATCCATCAAGTTTGATCTAATTTTGCTGACAAAATTTGCTCAGTTTAAAGTTGTTTCGGTTAATGATTAGGTATGAAATGAGCACCCAGTTAAGTACAGTATGTATGTATAGTACAGTATTTATGTACGGTATATACGATATATACATGCACGCTGTATACAATATACAGGGTGTCTCAGAGGTCTGATTCACAAATGAAATTGGTGTTAATACTCGTGAAATTAAACGAAATTGTCGTTAAAAACTTACATGTATGTCTAGAAACGACCCTTTTCCTAGATTCAGGGACACTTTCCCCTGGAACACATATGCATTAGCACAAGTTTTGGCTAACAGCCAATGGATAGGCTTTTATCCAAAAGAAAATGGCTGTAGTATTCATGTGCTCAAACAAAAATGTACCTACCTAATAACTTTGGTCCAGACACGACCTGTTTTAGAGAGATAGAATTTGGCTGCTCATGTAGGTGTATGCCTGAGGAACAGGTCCCTGTATCTTATAAACAGGTCGTTTCTGAAAAGTTCTGGACCTCAGTTATAAGGGACAGTTATGTTTGATTTCACTTTTAATTCGTGGAGATGACTACTGGGACGCTCTGTATAATGTAACTAGGGCATTTCACGAGTCTGTATCAGTGCTCTGGAAACTAGTCAACACTACATGGTGCATAATGTAAAGTTGCAGTTTTTATTTTAAAACAGTGCATGAAAATATATGTGCACGAAAAGTTCTTGGCAAGATTAATCAAACTTGAAATACATGTACACGTATATCTCGCTACCTGGTCTGCACAATGACGTCACTGTCTTTTATTAGGATCATCTCAGAGTGCAATTGTTGCACTAAGATTGGGATGGTCAACAAGAGCGAGAATAAATGTTTAGATTGCTTTATTTCCCAGAAGTCGTCCTGCGCTTTTCCCTCGACAGAACTAAGCAAATAAAGGTGTCTGTCTTGTCAAACTTTGCAATATTTATCAGAGCTCCTTGCACTTCTCTGAGAATTCTCCGCACAACTTTATAAATATAAGTCACCCCGTAAGCAGTTTTTATTTAACCTCTTACATTTACCTTCTAGGAATGAGAATGTGCAAAACGCAATGTTCATTTGATTTTTGTCTAATTAAAACTGGCGAATATTTTCCGGTTTTATGCGGCGCATTAGCATTTTATTGAAATTGCTACTACATTTCGCGATACGTTACAACTCGTAAAAAATTTGCATCTTTTATGTTTTGGGGAGGTCGTTATGTTAAAATGATGGCCTACCATTTGTTCGACGCATGCTTGCCATAACGTCCTAACATTTTTATTTCTGTCAATTCATTTTGATGTTCGCTAATAATGATAAGTCATGTTTTTACTGGAATTGCAATTTTTAATGGACGTTGGTTATGGTGAATGTTGAACTAAACACGAATCTTGATATCCATGTTGAAAGCGAGATTAAAAGGTCGAAAATGTAATGCTCAATGCCAATTTCGATAATCGTAAGTTGGTGCAAGTGTTATCCCATATGTATTGGTAAATGCATTTATAAATACATGAGAAACACATTTTAAAATGATTGTACATTGAGGCAAATATAGTTTCAACCCGTATTGACAAATATATTTGAAAATGCATTTCGGAATTTTTTTTAAAAATGTGTTATAAGCATTATTGTGATGTATTGTGTGTGTTAGGGAATATATTGTGTTTTTAAGAAAATTGTGAGTTAAAACCATTATTTGTCATCCTGTTTTGCTCATTTTTTTACGATAATATGCTATTGTGTAACTAAAGTCCATTTTTGCTCAATTCTTTATGCAAATATCACACAATTCAAAATTTTTAAAGTCAACGATCATGTTATCACCTATAGGAGAGAGTACAAAATACCAAATGCTACATATCACATGTTTATGTTAAATTATTTTAACTTATTTTAATTCGTCTCCATAACGTTATAAACATGAGGGTTTTCCATGACCTGGAAAACCTGAACGAACCAATAATAGATTTTGCGTTACTAGTTTTTGGTTAGCACGAAAATCAAGTGACGGTATGTGGAAAATGTCATCGCTGGGGGAACCCTGAACATTTTTAATTTATCAAGCTGATTATATTTTATTACGAATCAGCCAAGAAATGAGTGTTGGAGCCCATTTTGGTTGCATTTCCCTCTTTGTCACACACTTTTATTAATTACAAATATTAATAAGAGAATGGATGGTGGGCAAATATCACGAAATCTGGAAAATGAAATTAGCTGCCCATATGGAAAAAAGATTTATTAAGAATATATTTTTTTGCATATATTATCCATATATTGAAAATATACCAAAATTGGTCTGATTTCAAATATAGATAATATAATCATTATATAGCATCCATATATTAAAAATGTATGACATATGTCAAGTAAATTATGCATCATACTGTATATATGCTGAATATACAGTATTAAAAATATATTTTCTATAATATTTTAAGAGTATACACGTATTTTCAATACGATATCATAATATATTATGAAAAATATAATCATAATATAATACGAATGTATTTGTCTTACGTTACAAACATAATTCCGTTTTTTAAGTATATGTGTAAGACATGTATATTACGAATATATATATATATATATATCAATATATTTATAATTTATTATTCGTATATAATTTTTACATTTGGGTTGGGTCCTATTTTGGTTGCATTTCCCTCTTTTCCATACACTGTTATTGATTACAAATATTAATAAGAGAATGGATGGTGGGGAAATATCACGAAATCTGGAAAATGAAACTAACTGCTTAGCACTCGGGCTTTTTCGTCAGACACAAATTGAGCGTTCTTTCAAGCACAAAATGGCCAAGTAAAAACATGACTGTCATTGGAATTTGTTGGGGGAGCGTTTCAATCTCCACTTAATGGTAGCTCTGCTCGCAACGCCATCATTGGATTATGCATTAGAGAGAAATGGGGGATGGACGGACACAATTTGCAGCAAATTGTTTTAACCCAAGTCCAGCTGAAAAAAAAAAGACAACTGCAGGAAAACACAAAGTCCCACACCAAATCCGGTACTTTTAATTGACCCATAAATGAGGGTTATTAGTTTACTTAAGCACGCCAGATTATTGCCAAGTTTGACCAACACGTACTTTCAACACGCTGACCACTAGGCTTACAGACCAGACAAAAGACAAAGTTGCTGCAGTAGACCAATACTGGGTGAGGTTTTTTTTTCATAAATCTCAGTGCCAACACTGTAATTAGGGAGAAGTGGTCGAGAGTCCATTTTGCGCTGCTAATGGAGCCCTCTTTACTTCGCTGATGTTTCTACTGACCATTCAATTCGTGATTACAAGATTTCAGCTTAGAAGCTGGGCATCTAAGTGAATTGCGAGAAAATGTAAGAAATTAGGGCTACTTCAATGAGATTTAACATTGCCCACATAGGGTCGTACATAATGTACGTGTTCGTGTAAACAAATAACTGGTTGACAGTGTAGAATTTTCCATTTTGACAGTAATATAAGCAATTATGAAAAGTGCTGAAAATACTTCCTTATGCCAGATAACATCATAAAGGGTGCATTTTGCCTTTTCAAATTTAACGAGTAAAAATGCACCTCAGCATCAATTTGAGAACGACAAGAATATTTCAAGTTTACCCAAACGGCTTTTAAAATCTATTCAGTTATGAAACAAAATACACAACAAAAACAAATAAAAAATGTTACTACACTTAGGAAGCAAATGCAATGAAAACATACATTATACTGCTATGTACGTTCACGATGGATGTGTATCAACTTTAATTCAACTAAAACGAACTTAATTAATTGCTTTTGGTTTTTTATTGATTTTTATGTGATTTTGTAAGATTTAGCTCAAGTGCAACATTTTTTTACAATTAGTTATACATTGCTTTAATGTAGCATTTTTCAAAAAACCATTTAACCAACTTGTCAAAATGAGGTTTTTGACACCTTATTACACGTATACTGTAAAGCATGCTATTTCAAGAGTTTAACTATTTTTCTTCTGCAAGAACTTATGCTTTGAGCAAGAAACCTTTGCGGTCACAGAAATATTTGGTCACATTGATCGTCGTTTCTCGAGGGGAAAATTGCCCCGATATACTTTTATCAGTCCTTTTGTTTTTTTCTGATATGCTTTGTTTGTCGCTGGTTTTTCTCCCTTTCCTGCTCTTGCTTAAGTCAGTACGATAATAGTGTGGGTATGAATCATGTGGGCTTTGCTGAATGTGTACATGATTGTAAAGTGAATCAGTTTAGTTTTTGCTTAAAGGCTCACCAAAGATGGTTCGGAGATTGTCCGTGTCAGAATAGGGGCTTATCAGAGCTGAAAAAGCGAAAAAGGTAACAGACCTGGGCCACGACCTGAACAATAGATTTGCAATACCGGGTGTCCGACGTAATGACACAATGTTCTTCAAAGGTGAATTTTTGACGTACTTATGAAAATACGTCTGGAATGTGTTGCTTTCAATTTAGCTACTTATTTTGGGATATATTATTGCTTTAACAAATGATTTATTATCATAAAACGTGGATAATTCAATAATTTCATAAACCACATGAACAGGAAAAGTTTAATTTCTTACGAATTATGATATCTTTTCTAGAAACTTTCGTATTATTGATTATCAAACTTTTTCATTTTTTTTCTAACTCTACTGTACGAAAACGAAATGGCATTTATTGGATACCAATTAACAAATTTCGTTTGCCATAATTTCATTTCGCCCTTGTTATCACTGCAAGGTGATTGTTAAAAATTAATGAGTCTGCTTAATGTCTCCCATACTCTTACGTAATCCCGAGTGTATTTTTTCTCATAAAATTCCCCTTCCCAAATTGAAGTACTGCTGGATATTGTCATAAAAAGCGCAATGGCAAGAAGCCATAGGAAATAGGCAGCCTTGTCATTTATTAATGATCAGATTAGAGGGAAAATACAATGCAAAGTACGTGTGTACGCACGGTAGCATAGTTGAAAAATCTAATAAAACGCCAGTGGAGGCAGATTGCCAAGCCTTTATGTGGCTCAGTAGGAATTATTATGGATTTCCAATCAAATGGCATATTCATTCACATTAGCTCAACTTTTACAGTTTGATTCAGACGGTGTAGGCAATCTGTTAGACAAAGCGAATTTGGATTATTATTCTAGCTCCAAATCCATATAAACTTCTGACACAAGTCGTGTGATATGTCATCACTCATATGGAAAAAAATGCATTTTAAATGCATTATTTAAAATACATTTACTAATGCATTTTAGAATATACGTGTATGTAGATTGAGCCCTAGAACAACCTGGGAATGCACTTCAAAATGTATACCGAAATATGTTTGTATTATATTTGCAAATGTATTTGAAAATGCACCACGTTTATTTAAAGCAATGCATACATTGCAAAATTATTAAAAAATACTTATAGGGTGTCTTCTTACCTGAAAAACTCATGGAATCTTTTTTTAAACTTCGAAAACTCAGGAAATTACGTTTTCAGAAATTAGTAGACACCCTGATTTAATTATTATTTTTTGGTATTTATAAATGCATTAGATGATCTTATTTTCATGCATTTGAAAGATATTTAAGACTACGTTTTTATGTAGCGATGCATTTAGGAATACATTTTTTAAAATTCAAATGTATTTAAAAATGTATTTATAATGCATTTTGTTTCAATATGGGTTGCACTCAGTCATTTTCATAGAGCCATTAATTTTCCCTAATAATTTTTGATGTATTTTTTCATGCTGATGCTCTGTTTCCCCAAAATTGACAAATGTACGAAAGTAACAGCAGTGGTGGCGCCACCTGGCTTCTTCAAATCCCTATAAGGCTTTTAATAAATTTTAATTACCAGGGATTAGACCCAGAATTGCTCATTGAAAATGGTGATATTTTCTTGGCAATCATGAGTCATTTATAATGATAAAAAATCCCCAGTATTATCATTAGCATTGTAGAGGCTTAAGATTAAAATTAGGTAGATGGGGGAACTGCGAGGTGCCTAGAGTATTAGCCAACCCCATTTCATCACCAAAGTTTTTTTTAAACAAACACGTTGCTTACGAAAGGTTAATGTACTGGGAGACTCAGACGTGCACAGATTTGATGAAAAGGGTTTTCTGTGAGTTTTAAAAACGTTTTGCATCTTTTGCGAGGGAAAAGGGCCGAGATTAACTATTGGAATTAAACTCATCTGAATTACATTTTCACGAAATGAAATTTGACACACGATGATTCTCAGGAGTATTAGGTATTATTTAGGTGCTTTAGGCCACTACGAGGACCGAGATTAAACGTCACTATTTGTATAATATTATACGCTGCAAATAAGGGTGCGGAAAATAAATACCCTGTGAGAAGTTGCGGTTTATGCCACAACTCACACCAAAGTTTAATTTAAATATTCTTCTGTTAACGTTGTCTTATTTCAAAACCAACCAACTAATCTAACTGGAAATGCATGCAGAATCTACGAAATGCTTGTTTAAGATTACATTTTGCTAAAACCTGCTTCTGTATTTCAGTTAACTTCCCACATATACCTAATTTGTACTTTTCATCCTAGAAAGTAATTTAGTCCAGATTACGTTTCAGATTGATTGAATTAATACACTTTTATTTAATTTAAAAAATAAACATGTAAATAATTATACAAATAACAGTTAACGTCCCATTTTTGCAACTATTTGTATTTGTACTTTTCATCCTAAAGAGTTATTTAGTCCACATTATGTATCAGATAGATTGAATTAATACACTTTTAATTAATTTAAAAAATAAACAAGGAAATAATTATACAAATAACAGTTAACGTCCCACTTATGCAACTATTTGAATTTGTACTTTTCATCCTAAAGAGTAATTTTGTCTACATTATGTATCAGATTGATTGAATTTATACACTTTTAATTTATTTAAAAAATAAACATGGAAATAAGTATACATATAACACTTTAAAATCCATTTGAAGTTAGTTTATTTGAATTAAATAAATTTAATAAATTAGCTGCCAACTTGGGAGAAAAATATTAAATAAACTCATTTGTTTGAATAGTAGTTCCTTTTCAGTTTTAGGGCCTTTTTATTATGCGTGTGTTGTACAACGTTATGTAGTAACATTAGCAATGTTGCAGCTTTGCTTTAACTGCAAAGCTTGTTAAACAATGTTTATACAAACACTTCAATACAGAAAGTTAAAATGACAATGTATTTGCAGCATACGTGAATAGCCTTTTGATTTAAGGTACAATTAAGTTGGCAATCGCCCTTGCCAAAATTTATCATCTTATTGTTGTTTTGAGGAACAATTATTGCTTGCGTTATCTCTATTTCTCTATCTTGACGAAATGCAGGCACTTTAAATAGCTTCGTACGAACGACTTGCTCAGATTAGGCCAGATAAATTTGAAACATATTTAACAGTTTATTATTATGGTTGTTATTAAAATAAGCCAAGATTGTGGGAAACGAAAGCTTTTCACATTCGCATTCACATTAGATTTTGACATGATTAACCGACCTTATCCCAGGCCTAATTTGAACAAACTTCCCATTGTAGGCACCCCTGTTGTTGGGCATCATACATTGCTGGAAAAGAAATTATAAAATGATACTTTAATGGGGACAATATCATTAGCTAGTGCTTGTAAATATACGGTTTAAACTATTCCCAAAATAACGCAATTTGCAGTAAGAAGTTTAGCTTTAAACATGTAAATACTGATTTTGGCAGTGTCTTTTATGTACTCGATTTTAATGAATTTTGCAGAACAATTTCCAATCCATGCTTGAACTACTGTATCTGAAGATTTTTAACCCCCAAAAAATCCCCTATATTGGAATCCATATTGGCTGATTTATAATGTTGTATGATGGCATACTTATTATCAATGCTTGTCATTAGAATATGAAATTAAATATAAATTTAATGTATATTATTTTGCCCATTATTAAGTTTATCACTGCACTATATTGCTAGTTCAAGTATCTTCATTATATTATCATGCATAACGAAGAAGATAGATTTTTCGTTTTGTTTATCGCCCAGTTTAAGGAGGTTCACCTTAATAACAATTTTTAATAGGCTTCTAATGGTTAAGATTTAGTTTTCTTCCTTAGATGCGCGATTCACGTTTCCAATTTTTGAGGCGAGTCTTAATAATGGCATATGCAAATCGTTTTCATCTGCCGTTTTGTTATGCTTACACCCTAATTTGCATACGCAGTACACATAAGCTTTCAAGAGATTGGTAGTTTAAAGTTATCCATATTCGAGTGCTGCTGGAATAATGTGAAGGCGCTTTTTTTTTGTACCTTAAGGCTTTCTCTTACTATATCCATTCTCTTAAAAAGATGTTTCATATATAAGCTACTTTCACCATTCTTTTGTTGAATTTTTTTGTCTCAAATGTAACCAAAATTGATTACCACCTCACTGTCGTTCTTCGTACTCTTGCTACGCGTTTGAATAGTAACTGATTTGCATATAGATATTGACTCGACTACATCTTCGTAAATTATTGGATTGAATTTGGTTTGGTCCTGGCTGCTCAACTGTTTATTCCGTAATATATTGCCGAACGTCAGCCTTGGGAATACCACATTATACATGTACCTTCTGATAATGATACATTTTAACCCTTCTGTTTAATACTGGAATCGCATTTACATATTGTTGGTTTATACTTACGATCCAGTGTCACTAAATTCGCACTTAAAGAAAAATCTATTGTCAATTCACGTTTTGCATTATTATTTTTAGCATTTCCTACATTCATTTTGCAGCAACGTCTAATTTTGCTAGGTCAATTTTGTCCTTAATTTATATACAAATCGCAAGTATATCATGGTGAATGTTCATTTAACCGCACTAGTAAATCCCTGAAATCGATCCTTCGACCCTAAACTTTCAGAATTTTTTCCTGTAAACTTGCCATCTTTTCCAGTTTTTTTTTCTTATTAATAATATATCAGGTTGTGATGGGTCTAAATCTTAATCAGCGTGATTTCAGAGTAATTAATGACCGAAAATCCCACACTTAAGAGAAATTTTCGTTACCATGAACAGCCTACGTGCGAAAATGCTAATTGAGCGCTGTCTAAGAGGTGTTTCATCATCTTTAGTGACAACTCTTCATGTTTAATTTGAAAAATTAACTCGAAATCTTGTGTACAGCCATTGTTCATTACACCAGCTCTGAAGCCTCTGAATTATGCATTGTTGGCTTCGAAATAAATCAGCAATCGATAAACGACGATTTTACGCAAGGTGACGTTACAGTAACTTTGCATAATATGCATAATATAGCCACATATGAGCAGGATTCGTTTTGACAAATATTTACAACTACGTTCTAAATCCTAAACTGGATCAAAGCCTATTGAATTGTTTATAGTAGATTTTCTAATATGGATTAATTTTTTTGCCACTGGACTAATCACCCATACGTTTTAGAAAAGTTATCAAAAAGCTTTAACAACCCAAACAGCTCATCAAAATTGATTGGAAACCTTAGTTTTCTTGTTTGTATCGCCAACACATTTCAACTCTAACCAGAAACTTCACTTTTCAATGAGATTATTTGGGTTGTTGTTTAACATCCTCTTATGTCATTGTAAAATATGGAAATGTTGAAATAGTATGTGATCAGAAAGTAGTCATTTATTGACACCCCACTATGTTATCACTAGTCATCATTTCCAACACCCCTCCGTATAATTGAACTATTTTTTTATATCAAAATTAGATCTGAAATACCGGCTTTTAGTCATACGAAATGACAATTTCAATTTATGTACGACAATTGTTGGATTTTCACCCTTATTTTTAATAAAATGATGACTTTATCCCTATCATCATTCGTCATCATATGGTCAACCCACATCCTTCCAAGATGATTACGATATTACTTGAATATCCCTTATATGAGCTTATAAGTAATTATGCATGTTTTGCTACAATTTAAATACACTGACAAGAGTTCGTTAACAGGGGAAAAAATAAAAACAATGGTGAAAATCCAACATTTGTCGTGCATTTTTGCAAGAAATACTTAAATAAAATAAAAACTAAATTTAAATTGTGATTTTATATAACTAAAAGCCATCATATCAGCTCTAATTTTGATATGAAAAATAAGTTTTTCATCAAGTTTTATGTCATCACTTTGTAGGGGTGTTGGAAATGATGACTAGTGATAACATAGTGGGGTATCAATAAATGACTATTTTCTGATGACAATATTTCAACCTTCCCATATTTTTTACAGTGACATTACAGGATGATATACAACAACGCAACTAACGTATTTGTAAAGTGATGTTTTTGTTTAGATTTGAAATGTGGTGACGATACACACATGGTAAATAAGATTTCGAATAACTTTTGATGAGCTGTTTGGGTTGTTAAAGCTTTTTTGATAACTTTTCTAAAACGTAGGGGTGATCAAGTCCACTACCGAAAAAAAAATGTAATACATTTTAGAAAAGCTGTTATGTACAATACAGTAGGTGGTTGTCTAGTCTAGGAGATCGTTAAAAGGGTTCAGCCATGACAATACTGCGACATGTTGACAAATGTGTCGCCAGTTGTATCCTTATATTGGCATGGGTGCCAATAGTCACTTCGTCGCCTAGTTTGCTCGATGCTAATTCAATAAATTTTCAAGAAAATTTCTGCTCCACACTGGCAATAAGAGGCACCGAAATCTCCCTTCTCGATCCACCTTTATTGTATTTGCATAACAGAGTAAGGGCGTCGTATATTAGCTTTAGGGCCAACTTAATTTCGATTGATGTCGTTTCCTTTTACATAAACTTCGTATAATGAAACCGTTTTTACGAGTCTACTAAACTCGACTTAGGAAAGAAAACGCTGTTGAAAACACGAAAAACAAGGTTTTATATCGAGGGCATTGCAGTGGATCGAATGGGCCTATTGCGGTTCAATGTCCTTCTTCCATCGTGTAATTCCCCACTCTGCATATTGTAAATAATTGTCGAATGCATAAAGGTCAAGTGGGTTTTGCGTGCGAAAGAGACCCATCGATCGAGATTACAGACCCCGCAATTGTTCGGCGAAAAACACAGAGGATGAAAGACGGATGATAATTACGTGGAAAAGGCAAGGCTCTTTTATTGCACTTGCTTTGCTAATGATATGTTTACACACATGTTACAGATGTAGGGACCTATTTATCGAGTTTTGCTCCGAGCGCACTTTGCATATTAAGACGTGATGGCATTGTGCCACGTTGGAGAAAACTGAGGAGAAGCCAAGGGTCCATCTTGACATCTCCTTCTGACAGATAAATTCAGCTTCCCACTGCTTACGTCTGGCGTCGGTAGATGGCGCCATAGGCGGTGAAGATGCTGAAGATTAACGCAACCTGCGATGTGAAAATAATGACACACACACACAATTTTTACAGAAAATTTGGTTGCTTGACTCTTTCACGGAAAAGTGACTGCAGAAAAGTTGATTGCAAGACTGGTTATAAGTTAGATAATGATAATTGTACAAAATAAAACCAACTTTCGCAGTTCTGGTTTTCGATAACGTGATAATACATAATTACTTTTGGATAGAAAGTTTACTCAGATACGGTATTGAGATATATGGTTACACGACAAACTCTACCCTGTACACACTTCAAGAAGCACAAAATAGTTTTAAAGATTCTATTTAAATATACAAAGAATTCGAGCACTTTCGAGTTTTATAAAGAATTTCAAATTTTAAACATTAAACATTAAATATTAAACAGCATTAATAATTATTTTAGCAATAGATTAAGCGTACATGAACATGTAATTTCAAACATTAAAGTAAATTTGTTTCGCAAAACAACATATAGTTATAATATTCCATTTGTTAGGAATGACTATGGCAAATGACTAAGAAACTTTGTAATCCCAACAGTATTTAATCGCTTACCAGAGCCTTATTGGAAATTAATAAGTTTGGTAGACTCAAAATAATTTTAATAAATGCATTTTGGGTGTAGAATACGGCTGACTGGATATTTGGTTTTTCTTAACATATGCAATGTAGCATATTTTTTATTTTGATTTCGTTCAGTTTTATGAGTTTTTAATATGGTTTTTGCCTTGCATTCAGTTGAATTTAATGATGACAAAAAGAAAGGCTAAAAGCCACCATTTTACACCCAGTTTTGTAAATAACTCACATATGACGAAAAATAACGTCATAGGCGAATGCGTCATATTACGTTTCGTCAAATTTTCTTACAAGTTTCGTTTAATTCCAATTTTTTCCGATCAATTATTATGTCACGACTTGGGGTGGGGGCTCTGGAAATAACCATTTTGTTATGATGTATAATACTGGAATGTTCCCTTATGAAAACGAACTGATTGCAAGTGATTTCAGAAAAGCTGATGGAAATACTGATTTCAAACTGATGATATTTGTATCCAATATAACCAGTTGGAGCTACATGTAGTTTGGTAACGCTCGAATGACTTCACCATAAATTTCTCACCAATATTTCAATTATAAATAAGTTTACTTTCCGTAAGAGATTCCAGCAAGTTTGTCCGTTGTATACCATCTTATGACAAAAACCGAAAATCTAATGACTTAAATGCATTCCTATTATGGACATGTACTTTTTTGTTTAGTTCTTTGACGTTAAAACCTGGTTCTGTCTTAAAAACAGCACATAAAACGACTTTTTCTTACAAAAGAAAGCCTTTGAAGGCGAAGGGATTGGGTCCTTTCCAACAAGAAGCTGGGGGTCATTGGGAGACATACATGTAAAAAAGGCAGTCATGGGTTCACTTTAAATTCATTTCTTTTTTCCCTATTATTGGATAGTTTTCTTCTAATTGAGTTTTATCCAGTGAAAGTGATCCATCGCAGGATGGGCTACACAGAAGTTGCCCTTTTAAAATCGGTCTTTCTTCATCCATTAATGGACTCGGAATGGTTTGTTTCTTTACCATTTAAATTACGTTATCTTGGTGCAATGCCCGTAAGCGGAAATCTTATTTGCCAGCTGTTTCGCCTCTGGCTTTTATATATTTTGCTTCTTTTCGGCTGCATCTTGCAGGTCCTATTCACTTCTTACTTATTTATGGCTTAAATAAAGGATGATAAACATTTCCAAAGCTCTTAAGTGAAATCAACAATTCGTGTATCTACCTACAGTTCCTAAACATAGACAAAAAAGACCGTTTTGTCAGCCAACTAAAAAGCTTGTTTAATTCTTCGAAACATTTCTCCTTAAGGAATTAAGGTTTCAAGCTGGAAATTCCGTTGAGAATGCCAGGCAGTTGTCCACTTTAACCCACGTCTATAATGTTTGTCTGGGGGCTTTTTTGTTGCATTTTCGATTTTTTCATGAGAAAATCACGCATTATATTCTGTCTCAAACAGTTTAAAAATGCTCTGGCTTTGGCTCAACCCACGTTGAAACATACATACATCTGTATATCTGGAAGATTGGCACGATTTTGGCCAAATCATAGAAAATATTATTTTGCTCTATATTGAACCAGTGTTACCCTTAATAATTATACATGGTTTATACCGTCAGGGAAAGTTAGAAAGTGGAATACGGTCAGGGAAAGTCAGGGATATGGTGACATTTTGACCATTATGTCAGGTGGAAGTCAGGCTGCATGCTGCATTTGAGATCTACTTTTTCTAAAAAAATTTAAAATTTTCACTAAAAGTTTTCATTATCATTAATTTTCCTTAGGAAAAATTTACCTAAAATGCATTATTTTGTTTCAAAAAAATTCCAAAAACATTCCAAAGACATCATCAAAATGCAGGGTTTACTTATATTTCTTGTAATTTTATTATTAAATATTATTATTTCTTCTTACAAAATTGTGAGCTTATTGCATAAGTTCGTGATCAGATCAATCAGATCAAAATTTTCGCCATATGGTGTATTTGCTCGGCTCAAATCTGTAAAAATTGTCTCTTGAAATTGTCTGGAAATTCTCCAAAAAGTGTCTGGAAAACCTGGAAAAGTCAGGGAAATTCAATTGAAGATTTTGCTAGTCATCCTTACAGGAAAATACGAAAAACATAGTTAATTGCAGTGTTGCAGATAAATTTAATTTTAATTACAT
>JAQGAF010004317.1:0-14723 GCA_034687865.1 Kryphioiulus occultus
TCGAATGCGCCCGAGCTACACTGTGGCCGCGGCACGCGGTGAGCAGCCCCCGTGCGCCTACGCGCCGCTGGGAGGCGCTACTGGCGCCCCGCCGGCCCCCAAAGGGCCCCGGGAGGGCGCGCCGCGGGGTCAAAGGTCGCCGCTGACCGACCGATGAGGTGACTAGGGCCCATAAAGGCCGGCAAATGGTCACGGGCCACTTGCGCCGCTTTCGGACACGGACTATTTTTTCGTACCGTTTGATTTCGAAGCAGTTTCGTTTCCAGCTGTTTTCCGAGCGCCTTTTGGACCGTTTGCGAAAATTGCGATCACATGAACTTGAACGTGGATTTTGCTTCGCCCAAATTCGTGTCCGAAGCCGATTTAACCTGAAATAAATAATAATTAATCAACGATAGGTTTCATTCATAGGTTTCGCCGGTTTTCAAGACAGTCGTATTCTCAGAAATTAATGCATGTAACGAAAACCCAAAGCATGATTGACTTTGCTGTACGTGTCGAACGATTGATAAGCTAAGCATTGTAACGAAGAAGATGGTCTCAAATTTTATTTACGCATGCATCTCGAGAATCTTGAAAAAAGTAAGATATGCGAACAAGAGACTGGGAAATGTAGTTACAGAAATTAATAAAACTCCTTAATGCATAATTTAGTCTGGGTAAAATTTGTCTCAGTCTCACAATACCAAAAAAAAACTTCATTGAAAAAGAATGGTATTTGGGCATCACCTAAACGAAAAAAAATATATCGGAACGATGAAGCATATAAAGTGTTGACAGCCACGTGTATTGGTAAACAAAGGCACGCGATCACTTAATATTGAGTATTCCATTTTGCTCTTTTTTGGAAATGAAATCTTGTCCAGGGTCCTATATTTTGTAAAACGTGATGAGTGTAAAATTAAGGATGATGGGGTGGAATTTGAACCTGGGTTATGGGAACCTGTCAGATCAAAGAGAGAAGATACCATATTCACCGAGGGGTGGCAACTTTTAAAAATTATGTACAATTGTACACCACTGACTTTAGGGATTTTGCAGGACTTAAATGACTGCATGGAACTTGAGACTTCCTGACATCCATTGAGGGGAATTAAGGAAGTCCAAATACTACTACTCTGACAGGCTGCGAAGTCAGCAAGTCCTTGAAGTTCCCCTAAAGTCCTGGAAGTCTCCGTTTAGTCTCCTTCAAGTCCAGCTGTAGTCATTGAGGGCCAGACTGAATGTCCCTTGTACACTCAAGATGGAGTCAGGCTGAAGTCATTGAAGTCAAGGCGATCGAGGCTGGACTCGCCCACTTCAATGACTTCAGTGGGACTTTAACCAACACGTACACCTGACTTCACAAGTTGCTACCCCCTTACATTTCACACAGAGCACATGGGTTTTGTGGGTATCTCTCAATGAGGGTTGTTCACCGTCTTGACTTGTTCAAGATTAGCCTTACCGGAGACTACACAATTTGCAGCAGACCAGGACTTGAAGAACTGATGAAGTATGGGCTAAACTCCTTAATTCAATCTGGATTTCAATTCAAATTCAATTAGATTTAAAACGGAATTGTCATACTGCTTTATTGCACAGGCTCTTCCCAGCGCTGAGAAGATGCATGCTTACCAGACCGGTAGTTTTGCCTCACATCAGTCGTAAGATTATCCCGAATTACCCACGATTCTCCACTATTTTATAATTAAAGTTGACCTGTCCTAGGATCCGTTCAATAGTGACATATGATGACACTGCTAACCAGACACGTACATTTCTTGAAATCTCTGAAGCCTTTAAATTTCTTGAAGCACTTCAAGCCTAGCCTGCCCAAGCTTATGTTACAAACTGCTTGGACGTACGTGTAATTGCTCAGGCTCCGCCCGTGCGTAGGTGGAGTTTGACCAGACCAGATTGCCCCAAATCAGTTCCAGACACACCGAATGGCTTCGGGATGTCAATCAGAAGCCGTTATCAAAATCGCATTAAAATAATTCGTATTAATTATGGTGGCAACTCGGCAGCCCTAAGGTGAATCGCGTAGAGCCATAAAAAACTCGAAATATCAAAGTATTTTTTTCTCCAGTAAATTTTCTGACTTCTAATTGCTATTCAGGTTCAATAACCCGTTTTCCGTGAAGGCACCAATCAATTTTCACGGTTGCTCCAAATGGATTATTATTTCCTCTCTGTTACGAAACGAGCGTACACACTGTGTGTGCTCTATACAGGCGAGAACATAAAAGTACAAAAGAAAAAGCCAAAATTATTCATGCGTTTTTACCACCGTCCGGAATGGCCAAAGATTTTCTCGAAGCTTCTTCAAAGTTTGCCTACAAAATCGTGCGAAGGATTCGCTTATCATACCCAGACCTCGTTTTGCAATCTAGCCACTTGACTACTTTTGTTTGGCAGCCATTACCTACAAATTTACGATCTGTTGGACTTTTATCTCAATTATCAGTACAATACAGTGTAGTCGTGGCTTTGTATGGCCGGGTTTTCCAGAGTTTGAATTTGCCGCTCAAATATACGAGCTTTGATTCGTCGAATGGAGTCACGTGCCGATGCGCGAGGAAGTGGCGCACGTGGCAACCATGGCAACCGTGGAACGTCAGATTCCAAATTGGAATTCAGGCGTTCCATTTTGCAGAAAAACTCAATAGCGTTTTTTTTTTCAAAAAGCGTAAAATGTTTTGTTATACACTTATCTCAAGACGACTATTAGTAGGAAATTATATTGGTACATGTAGTTAAAAAATGAAGAGTTTAAATTGTATTTGTAACGTTTTTCAATTGCAATTCTGGTTATTCAGCGATATGTCCAGCTATATGGATTTAACGGCTAGTTATTGATGAACCCCAAACGATGCTTGAATGAATAAATTTGATGATTACAAAAAGAAATAATAGAATAAAAATAAAAAAATATATATTTAACCTGCAAGTACGATGCAAGAAACATCGGAGACGAGCTATAAAGTACCTATCAGGTTAAGCGTGCTAAATTTCACCGTGTCCTCTATCGACATTATAAAGCTGATTTACTACTTATCTAGAGCTGCAGAAGAATACAGTTCCTATAAAAAATTGGCTAGGCCTTTTCAAATTATGAAAGTGTTATTAATTGAAGCTATCGAGTTTTTTCAGCTTAAATTCATCAAATTTTTGTAAAAATACGAACATAATGTTCCTAAAAATCAAAATCGCACATTCCAGAGTTCCAATAAGGGCGCGTGCTAACCTGGTTTTCATTCGAAATTATACTGTAGCAGGCGTTTTAATACATTTCCATATAAAACGAGTGATAAGGTTCAAAACGTCCACCAGAGGGCGGAGTGAAATTAAGCACTCTTAACCTGATACGTATTATAGCTGTTACATTTTTAGAATTCCTTCCCGAAATTTCTAGCATTTTCACAGATTTTACTAAATTTAATTTAAAAATTCTGAGAGGCACGATTAAAATTGCATTTTCATGGAGGAGTGACCTAAGGGGTTGGGTTCACTGCCATCCCCCAAAAAAAGCAGGAGAAAAGAAGGAGGCTTCGCAACCCTTGAGCCCCATAGGGGTTTCGGGTAATAAAAGGTATACGAAGGGAGGGAGGGGAAAATCCCTCGGGGTGTTTAGCACTTCTAAGAGTCATTCAGGGGGGCTTCCTCGCCACAAGGGTGTGACGTTGGCGGGGAGAAGGGGGATGAGGGCGCTTCAAAAAAAACTGTCCTTTTCTTGCCACTGATTCGACTTGTCTATTCGCCAATTACTACGCAGAATAGCTTTCTTGCATTTTTGCAAAGCAATGGAGCGGAAGAAGAAAGCGAAGAAATCCCTTACTCACTCTTAGGGTCGATCTCAAGTACTTTCGTCTATGCTTCCGCAAATAAAACTTATTATTTACTAAGTAGGATTAAGGTACCTCGGAAGTCAAGTCATATGCAGAAACTCAATCAATTTTTGACGTTTTTATCACTTGTATTTTATGGTTTGCGCATTTTATAGGCACGTTTCTCTCAATTGCTATCACCAGGCCTTAAATAACATACTATACAGTGTATATGGTAGAAACCAAAGCTGTGTAAAAAATGCATATAAAATTCCCAAACCATAAAATACAAGTGACCAAATACAAGCCCCAAAAATGTCTACAATTTATCCTGGATTTCTATAGCCTTCTACATGCATTTGGCACTAACTACTGGTCCCTGGGATTTCTGGTATACTACTGAGGGGAGTAGAAATGGATTTCTTTTTTTAAATTGTTGATTCTAAAATATCAAGCGAAATGTTTGGGTAGGTTTCAAGAAGCTGAACATTTTTGCTTAAGGCATTTTTCAAATCCGAACAGGTTCTAGCGATAACGTGCGAAAACAATTTTTCCCAATTTTTTCATTTGCAATATTTATCTAACCATAGGCTAACATCAGACAAACAAATTAGTGACCCGCGTTTTTAACCTTTCGTGAAGTCCTACATCAAAAATCTGCGGTGGTTCGAACCCAACGTTAAATTGAGTTAAAGCAATTCTACGACTAAGCTTCTGTAGACGTTCAAGGTATTGTCTCATTTGGTGAGTAGACATTAAGTTTATGAGCTAAAATTCACTGTTCTAATTTTGACAACAAGTTGACTCAATTCTTCAAAAAAAGTTCGATCAATGAATGCATCGTTTATGTGGCAATCGTGATAAAGTGGTAACATGATATTAAAACTTCCCTTTACAAAACCCCTTAATTCAAAATGATTTAGAATTATTCGTATGTCGCCATCACAAAAACTACCTGGGAGAGTAAGTAGAATAAGCGAGTCCCAGCTTCGTTCTTAGCTAACGTTCAAAAGAGGTTTTCCGCTCTTCGCTGCATCCCATTTCATTTTCATTTTTATTATTTATTTACGTTTCGCTCGAAGATTAGCAGCCGCAAAAAGTGTCCCTATTTGCTTTCAAGCGGCAGGATATATTAAACCTCGGAATCAATAGCGAGCTCACAGGATACCCCACCAGGGGGCAAATAACGTCGTGTGCACGCGTACAGAGGGTATTCACACTTCCCGTTTCTGCAAAGCACTTCTTACTTCATCTCCAGCCAACGAATCTTAACTTAACACGTGTTTTGCTCCAGTAATTAGGACGCACCACGAGAGGCACCAACCAAAAGAAGAAAAAAACATGCACGAAAATGCTCGAAATTCCTATCCGATGACAGACTATCTGAGTGCTGAATAACGAAAATGACGTCACAGTCAATATGATGTCAGGACAGAATTAAAGACGCGTTCCACTTTTGTTGTTCAATTATTATCGATCAAAAAAAGTTGAACTTTCAATTGGTCAGTTCTGTTCAGACAGATCAAAACAAATGCAATCAACTTACTGTTGAAGATGCCGCCGAACAAAATCATATGTGCCGTATTTTTGCGAAATTCGCCTTAACTAGTATACGTCAAAGAAGAAACACAATTCGTAAGAAAATGCTTAGAAAACGAATTTCAGACTCAAGTTTGCTTTTATTTAATTAGATTCACCTTCAGTGCAAAGGAAATGCAACGGTCAAGTATTACATGTACGTCACGATAGTCGTGATTTTCACACCCATGATGATGACGTAATTCTGGATCGTCCCAAAGCCGGATGTTTATTTTTCTATAGTTTCCGAAAAAAAAATTGTCCGTGGGGGACACCTGAGGGTAAACTCGAAACTTGAATTCTATATGAACAGAGATCCCAAAGGTTAACTTAAGTTTTGGATGCCGTATTGTGTGCTCGTTATAACAGTGAAAGGTTCTATGGAAATCTGCGTAAACCAAATCTGCTATGGCAATTTGCTCGTTAAAACCGAGATATCGTAATGACCGTGAGTTTGACTGTACATACTTTAATCTCAAATGATGGATTTTAGCCCACGTTTCTATCAAAGTTATGTAGCAATGAAAGAATTGCCGATGGCAGCAATTTTATGGAAATAACGGATTTTCAGTCTTTGAAAAAATACATGTAATAACGAAAGGTACAGTTTTGAAGAAAGAAAACTGATTTTTTTTGTTATTCTATACATTATGCCCTATACTTCGCCATAGCCACACTGAGAAAGTGGGATTCTCCTATAGGCTCGTGGGCTTACAGTGATTGCCTGGCGGTTGGGCAGCTGGATGATGATATTACGTTTTTAAGTTAGTATAGGTTAAGTACACAAAAAGCAGGATAAATTGCGACAGCTAGGTCATGTGACATTCTTGTTTACTGTACACTAAACATGTACAGCGTAATAAAGCTTGAAACATAAATACATTATTTTGTGCACATTTGAAGCTGGGCAAACAGACTCAACCGTTTTTAAAAAATGTTTTATTTAATTGCCAAATGATGACTCATTATTTGGCCATGCCCTCCATTAATAACCATCGCGTCTCATCAGTTGGCCAAACCCCCTCTCCCAGATGATGAAATAATACTTTAAAAAATTACCGATTCAAATCGAAACTCGATATTACTGCATAAGAGAAAACTGTAATATCATCGAAGCTATAACGAATGACATAGTTTGAAATAAGCATGTGGTTAATTGTACCAGTGTTGATTTGCATTTGCAGTATGGAATTGACACAGCTTGCCAGTTGTTTTATCAGATGGCATCTGCACTTGCAGAGTCTCGCCAAAATATCCAACATCAACAACTACAGTACTTCCTATAATTTGAATGAGAAAAGAGCTGTATGTTTTCGCAATATGCTGTATATGAACTCGCAGTTTGTGAATTTCAGCTACTTTTTATTTGGATTGCTAATTCAATGAATTTATTGGCATTTAGCGACAATGAATTGGTCAATAATGGACTCGGTCTCACTGGAGCATCAACATTTTTCTTGATAATCGCTTTATACGATTGTCTCATCAATCAGATAAGTTTTCATTATCCCATAACATTGAAAAAAACTTAAATAACACTCATTTGTATTGAAAATCTCTAAGGATTAGCTAACTGACCACTTGCGAAATACATGTAGGTAAAGATAGGTATAGTTGAAATAAAACCACTAAATTGCTGAGCAGGCTGTAACACGTTTTATACGTGAAGGTAGGTTTTCTTAATGTTTTATATACTGTATATACGATATGTATTTTTTTGAAATTTAAAAGTGGTCTTTGTATAAAGTCTTCCCCTCACTACAAAACTTATTTTTGTAAATTAATTTACAAGGACCAAGTTTAGGAAAAAGATAAAGAGCTGCTAAAGTTTTCATTTCATGTATTTGGTTCACAGGGAGTGCCAGCAGGCGGCGCTGGAATCGAAAATGACGTCTATGCAGAGGAAAGCTTACACATTTCCCAGAATTTTCTGGTCCAGTTTATCATGATAACAAACCAACAACAGTGCTAATTAAGTGCAATTAAAAAATTGAATTCAAAAGATATTTCCAAGCTGTAAAACAATAATCACTTGTTCACAGTCAGTATATTACGATATACACTTATAGGCGAAGTGGCCAACGTTAAAACAAACGATATACATGTGCTCTTCAGAAATTGCGTTTAGCACTTAGTGGCGATTTGGTCATATGATACAAGTGGCCATTTTGAGGATTTGTCGATGTCATTTTCGATTCTAGTGATTAAAGCGCCGCCGTCTAGCACTCTCATTGAATCACATACATGTACATGAAATAAATAATTCTTTTACCTTTTGCCAAAACCTATTCCTTTTAACAGTTTTTCTTAAATAAAGTTTTGTAATGAGGATAGGACTTTACGATTACCTGGCGCATGGGGCGATAGGGGCATATGAATTCACCCCTACCAGTACAGTAGGGTACGGTCACTTGTGTTGAATTGAAGTCCATTGAAAATGGCTCGCTACGGACAGCTCAAGATGAGGCACCAGTACGAACAAACAGGTACATGAATAAAAAACAGTGAAAACGTGCCAAAATAAGACTGACCCCCAGGGCAGAAATTGCCCTCGTCCCCTAGATGGCCAGTCTTAAGCACACAAGGCCGAACACGGGGATTTACCGTGGGGTAGCCCGGGGTACAATTTGGCGGGAACAGTTACCCAAACCCGCCCATTTGAAAATCGGCGTGGGGCAAGCAACTGACCATCGTGTCCAGAACTGACCGTACGCAAGCCATCATCATCGGCGAGCCAAGGCGTCGCCACCGCAGCCAAAAAAGGGGGCGAAATTGGGCGAAGGGGGAAATATTCCATTAGTGGTTTGAGTATGAGAACACCGAAAAAATTACCAAGTTTTAAAAAATTCAATAAATTTACTGACGAAAAAAATGCTCATCAGTGGTTAATTTGAACCAGGACCAGGTCCAGTTTTTTGGCTGCTCGAACAATGTATGATACCCCAAAAATCTGAGCAGCCCCCACTCCCCACTCGGGTTTCCACGCACCTCGAGGGGGTCAAGGTAGTTCATCTGAGCAGAGAGCGTGCCGATGGTCAAGGTTTTGGATGGCAGCCTAGGGGTCGACTGCCTCCCTTAGTACTAATAGCGTAAGAACACAAATTCTCGCATTTCTAAAGGAAACTCAGGAATTTTCCGGGCATTCAAAGCACCTCAAGCACTTTCAATGACCCGAATTAACAACAGTTATCTTTGACTGGAAGACAATGCTAACGGTAGAAGACAACGCTCACGGTAGTGCAACTGACTGGTCGTAATGCCGACAAAAAATTACTTCGATTCCCACACGGGACGTTTATAGAAAAACTGGCTCATTTTTTTCAGACATGTTCCGGCCTGTCACTGCCATCTAGCGGCTGCTTCTCGCAACTCCGTGTCTATTCAAGCTGAACTTTAGAATTTTTTTCCAAATCGTTATTCGAGCAAACCTACTCTTTGACACTCCTTTGAATGAGTTGAATCCCATCTTCCCTGACTTTTAAACGATTTTTCCAGGAGTTAAAACAAATTTACCTGAAAATGCCAAAACATGATATGTGCCAATGTAAGGGTTGCTGCATTTAATTTTTGTTTTGTATAAACAGAAGACAGTACATTTTTTTAAAAAAAGCAGCTAATTTAAATTAGTTTGTTTTAAATTGATAATTTCATCATGAATTTTCTTCCGCATTTCTGATTGTTGTGTTTACCAATGTAAAACGTATAAAGTATAAATGACGTGTTGAATTTCCCTGACTTTTTCAAAGTAAATCAATTTTCCCTGACTTTTCTAGGTTTTAAAACAAATATTCCTGACCACTGAAAATGCCAAAATGTGACATCTATTTATTGCTTATTTTTTATAAACAGGAGATAAACATACATTTTCATAATGAAGCAGCTAATTTAGTGTTTTTAATTGATAATTTCATCACCACCTCCCCATGTTGACCATCCCTATGCTGACCACATTTTAACAGACTGGTCACCACATTAACTTAATGGAAAGTGATATACACACCCCTGAACAGTACATGTCTTTATAGAGGTACAAAAGTACATTTTGAACCCCTGGGTAATTGCTGGACAAATTTGCAACAAGATTATTCATTAATGATGAATGATTACTGTAAAATGTAAGTACATGCAGTTCACGAAATTAAAATCCTGTGTCAGTCCAAGTCTCGTTCCATATGTTGACCACCTCATTATGTCGACCAATTTGCGGCAGTCCCTTGGGTGGTCAACTTACCGAGGTTCTACTGCATGTGAAATGTACTGTTGACTTGTTGAATTTCCCTGACTTTTTCAAAGTAAATTAATTCTCCCTGACTTTTCCAAGTTTTCCTGGTCTGCGGGAACCCTGTCTGGATGCCAATAAACTGCAGCGACGCTAAGGGAGGAATGGGCAATGCCACGCCCCTCTAGCTACCCTCTCGAGGTGTCCGCAGCTTCCATTTTGTTGCTGGTTCTGCTGCGCCAGAAAGGCTAGCGCAAAATGACTAAAAAAAGCCATTTCAGCGGCGAATTCAGCAACCCGGAACACAAAAGCGGCGAAACGAATGCTTTTTGCTAGATCTTGATGAATAATAAGAAAAATAATAACCGGTTTCCATGCGCTGTTGTTTTCGCCATTCACTTCTAATGGGGGATCATCAAGAAAAAAGGCTTAAGTGCGCTTGAACTTGGCCTGATTTACGCCTATTCTCGATTACATTATTCATGGCGAAGAAGAGAAAAGGAAAAACGTTAGCCAGTTTTCCATTAAAACGCCAAATTAAAAACGGCCTGTTTAATGCCGGGATTACGCAAATGTTGAAAAAACTAGACAAATGTGCGCCGCCGCTATCTTGTCTTGCAGGAATTAAGACGCAAATTGAACAGTTTTTTTTCTTTTTCAAATTGACATACGTTATAGAAACCTTGATTAACAGCTGCGAATCTTTCTATAACCTTCAAGTAGATTTTTTTTCAGTTTGATATCGAACACCTTTAGGATGTACTACGGTATAGTGCCTGTTCCGGAATATCATTACGAGAAGGTAGGCTTCTCCTAACGGCTGTAGGCTGGCAGTGATTGCTTGGCAGTAATGGGCAGCTAAATCAGAAATTAGTTCGTTTTGTCCATTACGGGCTTCTTTTCATCATTATGAAATGCAGATCGATAGGTATGAACGTAATTCTAACGTTAAATAAATGAAAATATTGCATCATATTACCCGTTTTATTATCGTTGGCAAGTTCATAATTTCATAATTTCACATTTGAATTACATACATCTAGTTACACATTTCTACAACCTTTTTTGCCAACGATAATAAAACAAGTAATATGGTTAGTTTTTTTTATTTATGTAGCTTTGCGTTCAAACCTATCGAACTGCATTTCATAATGCATCTCCAGTGATGTATACCGGTAGAGGCCCTTAAGGAAAAAGCAAAAAATAAACAGGATGGATTCCAACAGCTAAGACATGTACCATCCTTGTATACTAGACAAGTAAAGTTGAAAATATATGTCAAAGTTTATCCCACTTTTCTTAGAACATTTGCTTAGAACACTTTCAAACATGCAACCATGTGTTCGATTTGGTGTAATCTTTGCATTTCCTAAAAAATTTTATAGCAAGCAATTTGTATCATTCGTGTAATTATTAAATTTTCCAATACTATGTACACTGTACATGTACTTTCAAAAACCTCTAAATGTTTTCCCATTTTCTATATGTTGAGCACGATTAGTTGATCGGTTAACAATTTTTCAGGTTATCGAGTTTCCCTGAAAGTTCATGGTTTCAAAACAGTTTCCAATGAAAGAGACCCTCATTGCCAATATAAATGTAGGTGAAGCTGTGAGGCGCGGAGAAATGATTATTTTATAAGCTCACTTAGTAATTTATAGGTCTACCTAATTTTAATTAAAATAAAGGATGCGCTCTAAACAAATCGCGTCCAATGCAATTTTCAAATTTAATTAATATTGCGAGCGGAGGAAAAACATTTCTTAATTACGAATGTCATTAAGGTTTTAAACAAATACTTGTTTTAATTAAGATTTGAAGTAAGAAGGTGAAGCAAACAGGCTCCATTCATCCTACCTCCTTCACCCTCTAAATAAGATCAGTCCCTTCACTTTGCAGTCCAGCATCCATCGTTTCATTCACCCTTCTTCCTCAATTGCCGCTTCCTTTCCTCATTAACGGCAATAATCTATCTATCATCTCACCCTCTTCCAACCACCCTTCAGCATATCCCTTCTTTCTTATGTGGCTCATTTTCCTTTCCTTTCCTTTTCCACCCATTCCGTTTTCCTTCCTTTTTCTTCACAACTTAACAAATTACTCTTCCTTACCTTATTCACCCATTTCTTTTTCTTTCCTTTCCTTATCCACCCAATCATTTTTCTTTCCTTTCCTTCTTCACACGTTTCCTTTTTCTTTCCTTCTTCATCCATTCCTTTCTTTCTCCACCCATTCCTCTTCCTTCCCTTCTTCGCCAATTTCTTTTTCTTTCCTTTCCTTCTCCATCTATTCCTTTCCTTTCCTTCTTCACACTTGCCTTTTCCATTCCTTCTCTACCCATTCCTTTTTATTTCCTTTCCTTATCCACCAATTCCTTTTTCCCCTTCATTTCTCCACCCATTCCTTTTTTCTTACCTTTTCCTTCTTCACCCATTCCTTTTTCTTCTTTCGTTTCCTTCTCCCGTCCACTTCCCCATTTCTTCCCTTTTCCCACCTCCACTATTACGTTTTCCTGATTACCCCATCATTTCACTTCCTGTTCAACCTTTCCCTTATCCTTTCCTTACCAATTTACGTCCGCAATCTGTTCCCTTCCTCATCAATCATTACCCGATGTCTTTACCTTTTCCCCTCATTTCCCCACCTGAAGCTTATCCCCAAATATTTTTCTAGAGAATCACTTGCTTTGGCACTGTTTGGCCAATTTTAACATGCAAACGTGGGGGGAACTCTACTAACGACCCCTCCCTCTAAAGGTGGGACTGGTGAGTACAAATTCTCTAACAGGAAGACCTTCAAACCAACCAGCCTTTCTCAATGCCCCAAATTTGTCACTTTTACCAATGCAACCCTCTTGAGGTGTCCTAGATCCCCAAACTTTTAATTAAAAAAAAACACTCAGCCTTCACTCGTCACGTGGCTTTCCAAATTCCTTAAAAACTCAAAACAGACAAAAACTAACGAGTGTCCCATTATCCCTCCTGCAGTGGCGCCCCCTCTCCAATGCACCAGGAGGCTTCATCCCATAATTGGTTCCCCAGTCCCACGCTCGGCTGCCTTCCATTGTCCTCCGTCACAATACATGCCAATAAAAGGCGGCCATTTTATCGTGATGGCTTCAGGGAAGCCATATTGTGGGGCATGTGCTTTTACCCTAACGTTGATCCCACTGGGCTTTGGATGCTATTTGGCCAGTATCCCCTTTTCTTGTTCCCTGAATAACCTACTGAGGCCGCAATTAATAATGCGATTTAGTGCTTACTTAGTGGCGGTGCGCACTTTTAAAACCAATTTTACTTAGGGTGGACGTGTCAACTTTGATTAAGGCTGGATAAGCTGAGAAACACATGTACTACATGTAAGGGTAATGGTCAGTTTTACGCATGCCTTTCTGGAAGTCATATCAATCTGGGATATAAACAGTCACTGAGTGCCTACAAGATATATTTTTGATTAGAATGAAAATTTGAGAAAATTGATACTATGTTTTGTAGGAAGTCGGGTGAGTAAATAGATAGATGTCTGTAGACTGACTTTTCATGATGCATTCAAACATACATGTACAGTATACATTAACTTGTAGACTTAAACCAAAGCCACCTAAATATACATTTTGATTAAAATGAAACTTTATACTGCACATATTTTATAGGAAGTGATGTGTAAATTGACAGTTGTTTGTAGAATGACTTCTCATGGTGCATCCAAACATACAATGAACAGTACATGTATAATTAAACCAAAGCTTCCTGCGTCTACATGTAATGTATGTATACAAAGTTAGAAGAATAGCGCTTGCATGGATGCCATATATATGTATTAAAAATAGTTTTCCCACGATGGATTATTTCCGCATTTCTATATATGGCTGAAAGTTGCATTGCCCAGTCCATTCTTTTTTAACGAGCAAATAAAGAAATGAATCAAATGAGACGAAATTGCACGCTATTTTATGCGCATTCTTTCACGTTTGATTAGGAATTTGTACATTTTTAAAAGTAAAGAGAAAAACGCGAAAAAAATCCAGATACATGTACTTTGTATATTAAAAACAAACAGTTCAACGTTAATTGAAAAAGTATTCAGAGTTACCATAACTCATCTGTGTTTACAAATAATAGAAATGATGGCAAAGTACAAAATACAGGAAATACATTCGTTGCTTTTAGTACACTTACATGTACAGTGTGAATGCAACTTTCATGTTGCTGACTTGGTGTACGGTACGGTTAGCCCAGTCATACATGTAGGGCCCTTGGGAAATCCCTTCGGGGGCAGATCGATGCGCGAGCGCCATTTTCCCCTTCATTCATCGAACGTTTACACTTTACGGGTCAAGATAGAAAAGCTTCAGTCAATCGCTAGTTACGACAAATCGACAGCTATGCTGACCTTATACGGCGATTGTTGAATTTGTTTACTGACAGTATTTCGACAATATTAGCAGGCTGTTATCTAAATGTTAATGGGGCATCTACAGGCTAGCAATAGTGTCAATTTCACCGAGCACTACTGTTCGTAATGGATGCAGTACTGAATACTACTACTGATGGATGAGGTACTTGTGGAACTTGACAGGATTATTGACAATACGTGTAATATATATCAAAGTTATATATGCCTACAACTTGTTTGAAAATGAGAAGAAAAAATGTTAGCCTATTTAACATATTATTTAACATCCAGTGGGCGTTATATAACAAGTTGTAATAAATAAAATAAATTGTTATATGCTATTGTAATCTTTTGTTAAATACTATAGTGTAAACGCACTTTTAGGCCCGCAACATACTTTTGATAGCAATTAGCATACCTAACAATTCAGGAACGTGCCACTTCATAAATCGTTGAAGGTTTTTTGTTGTATCTCAGCAATGTCGAATATTCGAATGTACGTTGTAATGTCTATCACATAATTTATTATGACTTCTTAGTAAACATAAATTATAGAACAATCATAATATGATGCCGATTAACGGGAAGTTCCCCTCCCACCCCTGCCATGTTCAAAAATTGAAAAATTGTATACATAACATCTCTGCGAATAATGAATAAATCGTCGTGATAATAATTTTGCTAAATAGTCTGGTTACTTCTGGAGGTGACAATTCAACTTT
>JAQGAF010004318.1:0-14723 GCA_034687865.1 Kryphioiulus occultus
TGCCCATGTGAGCTTCCGTAGATACTGCTTCCGTAGCCCTGCATTTTGAGGTAGTCTAGGATAATACGTAAGTACCGAAAAGAATTATTATTTAGTCAATATTTTGTTTGTGACAAAGGACAATCAGGTTAACTAAGTTTGCTTAATTCTTTTTCTAAAATTTTAAATACACATACTATCCTGGGAAATTGCTCACATATTAAGCTATGGGCGTGTTTAATTTGCTTATGAATGACGTTGTGTGGATATGGATGGCAAATATATTATTTTGATGGCATATCTGTTCTTTGATATTTTATGTGATTTCATTTAGTACAATTATGCTCCAAATCAGTATTTCATGATTGTATGTGATACATGCCAAGCAAGTTAACTTAGTGGTATCACTCCTTTTCGATTCCTGGGTTGGCTATCCTGATTTTATGTTTTGTAGTAACCCACAATTGTTTTCCATAAACAAATTCTGGAATATTTCCCCCAAAATTAGTCACGACCATCGAAACTCATGTTATTCATTTTTCTTTTCGGTATAATTAATTAGATTTAAGTAATATAAGGTTATGAGTAGGGATTTGATAATTTTTAATTTACAGTTGCGGCCAAATGTTTAGGACCAAAATAGCATTGTAATTCAATAGCATTGTGGTCCTAAACATTTGGCCGCCACTCTATAACTTTGACCGAGAATCTTTATGCTGCACTGTAGTTAAGTTTTGCTTTTATGCTGCATTGTTCTTAGTATTTTCTGTGTTTTTCATTATTTCTAGTTAAGGGTATGGCAGAGGGATCAGAGGGATTTCCGAGCTATTCAACCAGATTCCGCATATTATCCCGATGTAAGTACAGTTGTTTATTTCTTAATTTTATTCATTATTTCTATGTAACCTACACGTATTCATAATTTGATATTTTGATTTTAATAGATGATTCCTCCGCCTTATTACGTGCATAACCCTATAAATGCTGTCACTACTAAGTTTGTGCGAACATCTACCAATAAAATGAGGTGTCCCATCTTCTGTGTTGCTGTAAGTTTAATTTTTTAGTTATTTAGGAACACGGCATCAATTGAGTGCTAGTTTCAATCTATTGCTAAAATATTAGTATAATCTTTAATTTTAATTGGTTTGTGTATTTTAATTTTTAGTGGACACCAGAAGGCAGGCGTTTGGTCACGGGTGCTTCTAGTGGTGAATTTACTCTTTGGAATGGTTTAACGTTCAATTTTGAGACAATTCTCCAGGTAAATATTTATTTTTTAAAAATTGTTTTCTGAACAAATCCTGTACAACTTTTATGTGTTTTATTTTATTCAAATAACTTTAATATCCCCTTAGTCAGAGCAGCACATAACTACTTGCTTAACTTAAAAAAAAATAAAAACATTTAATTATATTATGCTTTAGCAGAATATAATGAAGTACATGTAGAAGGTTTACTTCCATGGTGGAAGCTTTGCACTTATAGTAATACAATACAATACAATTATACCAATCTGTATTAGCAATAATGCTTTGTACTATGCTTGGTAGACGAAAGTTCGAAACCTGGATTGTCTGCCCTGACATAGGTATTCATGGTTTTCTTCAGTTGCCCAGGCAATTGTTGCTGCATCCTCTCTCAAACTCGGCTACTTTCTTACCTTCTTTTCTTTACAATCAGTGTCTCTATATCGGCATCCTGTCCTATTAGTTTCCAAAAAAACAATGAAAATGTGTTGAGGTATTTTACATCTGGTCATTATCCAATCAATATTTATTGGGTAAAGACATTCAATATAATATAAGCAGTTTATAACAAATGGTACATGTATGTTGACTATGTTAATGGAATACAGGCATACCCCGTTTTTACATAACCCGAATATATGTCAGCTGCCTCGTATTACGTCAACTTTGCAACATGGCGCACCTTGTTTTCATTGATTTATGAATTTTTTGTTGTGTCAAAGTGCATCTTCTGTGATTTTAAAAATCAGGAACTGTCTAGTGTCATTCTGTTTTACCTAAATAGGCAAAAAAGATTAAAAGCATAGCTGTAAAAAACCATGCTTTGCTTTATGTAAATTTTCGATTTACACCACCCTCCTAGGGTCGAACTTGCCGTAAGAGCGAGGTATGCCTGTAGTGAATCTTTTCAATGCACTCCAATTAAGACAAGATATTGCATGTCGTTGTATTATTTAGTGTGGATGTAATGAAAAAGCCATCAAATCTATCGTCAATTCTCTAGTTTAATTTTTACATCTGATTATCCTGACTTTGGTTATATTGGTTACGAGCACTTAATGCACATTATTTCATTATGAAGCATAGCCGGCCATAAATAATCTTAATTTCCTAATATTTCAACAATGAGGAATGAATGTGTGATACTGCGATTGTGTTCATTTTTACAAATTGTAAAAAAAACATCGTGCTTAGTTTCTGCAAATTCAAAATCATTTTTATCTAATTTCCAGGCCCATGATTCTCCAGTGCGGTGCATGGTTTGGAGCCACAATGACCTTTGGATGGTGACCGGTGATCATGCAGGCTTCGTGAAATACTGGCAGTCTAACATGAATAATGTGAAGATGTTCCAGGCACATAAGGAACCATTACGAGGAATCAGGTGGGCCACCCTGGATGGGCTTCTATTTCAACTCGGTGATGTAAAATGTCCTTGGATTTTTCCACTAGCTTTATGTATTCTTAAAGCGGTTTACTGCGGGGTTAGGACCATGACACATATAGCATTATGTACCACAGCTACCGCACTGTTCTCTTTCATTGTGTGTACTGTATCGATTACAAATGGACTGGTTTGGCGTTACATGCAATGCTGTGTAATGGGTTTTCATCCTGCTAATTGTTTAGGAGCCCTTTTTGGCTTCAAAGTGTTCTGAGCGTGATTTGGTAGGCAAGCTTCTATTTCACATTTTGCAGCTTTTGTTTTGAAAATAAAGCATGCTGACGCTCAGAAGTAACACAGTTTGATGTTGCTTGAATTGCAGCCCCAATGTATGGCTAACTAGTCCATTGGCGAATGTTAAGGTTTCTGTTGAGATTGATTAAAGACTTGGATCACGAATTATACCATCTCCTGATAGAATCAAAGCACACGTTGCCCCATTCAAGTTTACTTTCATGTTACAGTTAGATGACAATGGTGTAAATACTACTCGTCTCTATTACTGTGTGCGTGATTATTTTAATAAAATCAAACTGATAATTTTTTTGAATGAGCAATGACACGTTTCATTAATAAAGTGCTACTGCACAGAAAAAAATTTGCCAATAAAAATAAAAGATTCACAAAATGCTGATTTTGAAACTTGCCCGATTGTTGCGATGCTGCTAATTACATTTTCCGTGTGAATAAAAGGAAGTGATGAGCTGTGAATGATGATTAATTCCCCATATTTTAATTTAGAAGTTGAGTTTTGTTTTTAATTTCTATTTTCAATTAAAATCCCCCATCTCTGCTTTTGGTGAACGTGTGTATGCTACTACTGAATAAATGGGTTCAAATTTAAAACTAAGTCGGGCTCTGGTTTATGAAGTTTATCATATTCATTTAAACTAAGCAGGAGACCCGTTTGAAAGATTTTCAACTTCGGTTATCTGAGGCCAAAGTATATGTTATGGCTAACTTTTCCCTATTGGTTTACCTGGGATATCTTATTGCACAACTACACTTCAGTGACTCCGTAATATTACATAACTGTCACATTCGCTCAACATTTGCAGCAATTTGTGCTCAAACTAAGATTGAACGAACCTCAGGTCAGTTCGTCAACTACCGTAATGTTAGGAAATTTAATCAGCAGGTAAAACAGGGTTTTCCATCACTATTTCAGACCCGTTTTATTTTCTGATTAAATTCTAGCTCAGTGCACGTCTCAGTAATCAAAGATTTTCACTACTTTGGTCCACTTGATCTCTCGTGCAAATGAAAATACATTAACTTTTATGGATGCGTAATTAGATAGTTCATTAGGTCAATTTTATATACAGATATTAATTTATCATTCAAATTCGAATTATGGATAACAAAATTGTTTATATAAGTTAAGAAATAACCGTCGTGGCTATTTAGTAGTAAATTGTTACATTACCACGATTATATACTACATAAGAATGTTTCTTTAATTTTTCTCTTTTATGAATACGAAAAGAAAAATAAATGTAATAATTTTTGTGTTTAGGGATACCATAGGTTCAAAATGGTTATAGTAAATGATTTTATAATGACATATGGAAAATGACAAAAAAAATCCAGGATAGTGAGTCAGGAGATAAACTGTCATACAAATTTTAACAAAATTCTCATTAAATAAATTCAAAATGACTTGTTAAAAAATGAAATTGTTTTAATACCATATTACTGTGAGTTGACTACATTCAAAGATTATTAGTGGTAACTTACCAGTGTAAACCTACAAATCCTGTTTTTTTTAAAATTTCTCCATAATATATAATACATTTTTAAAGCTCAAGTAGAACTATTGTGAGTCATGATCCTGAATATAGTCCCACGTGAGCTTTAAAATGTATTGTAGAGCAATTTTTCATCGCCATTTCACATCTGACTGGCCCTATAATCTAGATTAATTATCATGCTGATTGTCCTAATTTGTAGTTTTGCCATGTTCATATTCCCCTCCTACTTAGCCATCTTGAGGATTATTATAAGATCAGAGTTTATGTGGAGGTTGGTCTACTGTTCAAATTCAATGGTTTTTGATAATCACAAACAACTACTACTAACTACTAGGGGTTTTTTAGATATTAGTGTTTATTTTTACATCGTAAGAAAAAATTAGAAATATATGTTTTTTCTATTTAAATGTGCTTGTATCAAAATTAAAAAAAGCTGTAGTAGTTTCAGTCGTTTTATTTTTATTATATAAAATGACGGACTACTACAGCTTTGTTAAACAACACCAGCCACTCGAAGGATATCATCTTGTTTCAAAATTCTGTTAAAAATAGGGTCTTCAAAAATATTTTTCATTTTTGCGAAAGAGAAGGTAATACTGAAAGCCTATTGCCATGATTGGCAAGTTTTTTTTTACAAAAAAAATTGTTATGTCGGCTCGTTACATTATCATTAATATTTTCATCAGAAATCTTACCATACAAAATAAGGTAAACATACAGACAGATACTCGCACATAGCCATACTAGTTGGCAACACACTACTTTTGCATTAGTGAAATATTTTCAGCAAAATCTCCCTGTGATTTTTATTCCCTTGCGCAGCTTTTGTCCGACGGATCACAAGTTGGCCACTTGCTCAGATGATGGCACAGTAAGGATTTGGGATTTCATGAGATGTCATGAGGAAAGGATTCTTCGAGGTAAGGAAAATCTTCCTGCTTTCCTTCTTTACATTTTAACGGAATATTGTTTTCAAATAATTTCATCAATCTTCTTAAAATTAACATGAATATGTGCACCTTAATTTTATAATGGAGCTCACTTGTTGCATATCCACACTCGAATTTCAAGAAATATTAAATTAAGAATAGCAGATTAGAGAATTCCATCAGCAATTGAAATTCGTTAACATTGATATGTGCTGCAGTATAGTAACCGAGTTATTATAGATTACTGATATACTGATGTACTTATTATAGCCATGTATGCTGTTCCAGATCATTGATTCAGTCATTAACTTTAATTTTTTAAATGAAGTTCCTTAGCCATTCCGGATTTTACGATTGATCTTGTGAACAAACTTGGACGGATCTGGAACATTTTCAAATAATCCAATTTGGAAAGCAAAAAATAAAAATATTATAAACTGTTAACATTTCAAAATTGATTTCTGGTTTGCCTGAAATCCGTCAGCAAGGTTCTTATTATAATCGCAGTTATAGAATGAACTAATAAAATATTATTCAGCGTTTGATATTTTTAAATGTTCTAAAGAGATAAATAAATATTATATTCACTGCTTACATCTTTTTTTATCTTTCAGGTCATGGTGCTGATGTTAAATGTGTCGCTTGGCATCCTCACAAAGGTCTGTTGGTGTCTGGCAGTAAAGACAGTCAGCAGCCCATCAAGCTTTGGGATCCCAAATCAGGACAGAGTTTAGCCACACTGTATGTTAAATTTTAAAATCAGGATTTTGCATTTAAAATTTAATCTAATTAAGCTAATTTGACTTTGCCAAGTTATTTGTGACAAAAGCGCCTTAAAATTGAACAATTTCCAAACCTCAGTTTTTGTTTTGCAATTCCATAGCCATGCCCACAAGAGCACTGTGATGGAGGCCAAGTGGAACCATAATGGAAATTGGCTGCTTACTGGTTCCCGAGACCACCTGATCAAGCTTTTTGACATTCGAAAACTAAGTCAGGAAGTGCAAACTTTCCGAGGCCACAAGAAGGAAGTGACCAGTATGTCTTGCATTGTTATTCTACATACATTTAATTCAGTTTACAGGTTTAACCACACATGCAGAAATGAAATCTTAACATAATTTTTATCATGCAGGTTTAGCATGGCATCCTGTGCATGAATCATTATTTGCTAGTGGTGGATCCGATGGTGCTGTTATGTTTTGGTTGACTGGGTTAGTAAACTTTCACTACTACATTGTTTTCTTATCTACACTAACTAGTTCATTAGTTTGATTATTTGAAAAGAAAATCATACGATTTTTCCTTTTTTAAGGGTTGATAAAGAGGTTGGAAGTATGGATCAAGCACATGAGAGCATCGTTTGGTCTTTAGCGTGGCACCCCCTAGGTCACATCTTATGCTCAGGCTCAAACGACCATACTTGGTAATAATTGCTTTTTATTTTTGACCGATATTATACCCACGTTTATCTTCATTTCATAGTTGTGTTTTAAATTTACAGTAAATTTTGGACAAGGAATAGGCCTGGTGATGCTATGAGGGACAAATACAATCTTAACACCCTTGCAAGCGGCAATGCTGATGAAACTGCAGAATATGGCAAAGAATTTTTTTTTTTATTTGATAATTATGAAAATTTCTCCACGACATTATTTTATTGTTATTAACCGTGTCTTGATGTTGGAATATTCTCAGATGATGTTTCCATGGCACCTAGTATTCCTGGAATGGGTCTCGACCAGCATCCTGCATCAAGAGACGCTGATCAGGAAATTGAGATGGAAATGCCTTGCATTCCAGGTTTGGACTTTGGAGCTGAAGAACCACAGTTACCTAATGATAATAAAATGCCGCTACAGAAAAAGGTAATTATGAAGGACAAATTGCAAGAATTGTCGACTGGCTTCTTGATTTTACCCTTGATTTGCCAATTATGATAATCACGTGTCTCCATTGACAAAAATCGTTTATTTTGTAAGAAAAATGACTAACGGTCTTACGATATGCTATGAAAGATTTCCATGCCAAATATTTTCCATAAAAATAGATCATAAATGTAACTGCAGCCGTAGCAGTAGTTTTTGCTAATTGAAAATACACAGTCAATCGGCCTCAATTTTACTGCTAAAATTAAAATGAACCTTGTATCAAAGTTTAGCTATGTTGGTTAAGTCAGTTGAGTGTTTGAAAAAATAATCAATGATATGTATATTTGATCTTAGGTTAAAAATGAACACAGGTGATAAGATCATTACAAAACATTAGCAGACATTAGCAGGTTGAAAACGAACTCCCAAACAATTTATTTTACGTTGTATTCATTATTGCAATATTTTGGGTATCATAGGTGCCATATGCAAAGCCAATTCCAAGGCAATTCCAGCAGCAATGGTTGGATAACAAGCGTCCTCTTTTAGTTGCACCTCCTGGCAGTCAATCTAGCCAAACACAACAACAGCAGCCTCAAGGTATGATGTTTTTGCATTTTGGACGCATGTGTTTGACGGTCTCACTGAAAAGTTCCATATAATTTCTAGCAAACGATGGACCTCAGAGTGGACTAACAGGATCAGCTCCACCACCTCCACAGCATCAGATGCCGCCACCGCCTATTCATCAGGGCTTCCCCCCTCGAATGCCCAATGCAGGTGATCAGCAGGGGCCACCGAGGATGCCTTTGGGTAACATGATATGGCAACGCCCACCAACGCAAGGACCTGATGGACAAGTCATGCCACGTTTTCCAGGTACAATAAACCAGGATTGCACTTTTTTCTTTTATCGAAGCACCTATTTTCACTTAAGCCAAAATATGCATAATTTACGAGTATTCTGCTTAAACCTCTTCCTCATTTTAAATTATCTGCTCTTTCGTAACGAGCCAAAGTCCAAATGATAAGCTTCTATTGATTTGAATATTTTCAGTCGGCAATGGCAGCCAGTTTATGCCTGCTGGTCAGGGCCAAGGGAGCCCGCAAGGTTCCGGATTTCACAAATTTCCCAACCAGAGGCCGAACGACTTTCCCAGTTCGGACATGTCAGCCAAAAAAGAGCATGACAAATGGAAGGAGTACGGCGACAGTGATTTCCGCGTGGACAGTGATTTGCGGCTGAAAGCTAAACCTCCAGAGGGGAGACGTGATTTTTCAGAGGATGGCCAACGTTCTGGAAATGGAAGGAGTGATAAATTGGACCAGGATATGAGATCTAGGAATAACCAAGATTCACGCAATTCTGAATTCAACAACTTTCAGAATTCGTCTACCTCTGATGGCAATGCCAAACCCCCTGGAAGACAGAGGGTGAGCCGATGGAGTCACGCACCACCCACGCCACAGGGAGGAGGAATGCCCCCTTATGGTCAAGGCAACATGCCACCACCAAGCGGTAACTTTGGCGACAACGAACAGAACAGGAGAAGGGATGGGGATTGGGATGATCGAATGCCAGGAGGAAGGATGGGCCCAATGGATGATGGCAACAATCAACAAGGGCCAAATTTTTCAAACTCGAGGAAGCGCGGCTGGGACGATGGTTCTTGTGACAGAATGGATTCATTCGAGCGCATGGATAACGCCAGAAATGATAACTTTATGAAACCTGGATTTCACCAGCAGTCGGGTAACATGCCGGGCATGATGCCACCGTGGGGTCCCAACCGAGGTGGCGGGCGAGGAGATATGCGAGGTGGGCGCGGGGATATGCGAGGCGGTCCCAGAGGCCGCGGAATGATGCCATTTAGAGGAATGGGGCCTCCACCTGGAAGAGGTGGCAATAGGGGAGGTATGTGGTAATGCGAGGCAATCACATTATCTCCAAGGAACAGTTTGCTTCGCCTCGTTGCTGTACACGAACGAACTGCGTTTGAGTCGTTCTAACCAGATAACTTGAAGGTTGGCTAGATACATACGTCCCATCAAGGTGCATTGGTGATAAAGATTCACATTTTTATTGCACTGTACCCCTCCATATTCTTCCTCAAGTTAGGACACGAGGCGAGTGGATTCAGTCTGGTTGTGTCGTCTTTGGCATGGTTGCACACTGCGATGACATCATTATGGAACCAATGCTCGATTGCACTTTACTCCAGCAATCATTTCACAGCGACAGGCTAATAGATCACGCATCGATGAATTATTTACGTGGTGATTTTGCGTTTGATGGAAGCATCGCCACTCAAACTCACAATCGGCCTGGACTATCAGAGAAGATGCGACATTGAGACTTTGAATAAGGAACCCGTTCTCCAAACCTCATCCATTACATTTCGACCAAGTTTGCTGTGCCTGCATACGTCTCCTCACACCCTTCATTTTCACCAGATTTTTTAATTGAAACTGCATTTTTTGGTTACTCATTCAAAACGGTATGGTTTGGAGTATTTTTTTAATCATTAATGGTGGTTCTTCGTGTGGTTAAAACTGTTGTTGTCTTTCAACAAAACAGCATTTGACCCCTCATCCATCAGCACAATGTTCAGAAGAATTGACATTTGATTTTTTGAGTTTTTGAAAATCATTTGCGAGTGGCTGGATATTCTCGGGTCGAGCAATCTACCGTCTATTGTATCAAGGAATGGTACCCTAAAAATGAAAACGCACTTTGTCTCATGTTAAAATTTGGTGGCTCATTTTCAACGCTTTGCAAGAAATAATTCAACACTAGTGGATGCCACAGAAATTCTAAAGCTTACTTGTGATATGCATGACTATTCTGTGAAGATCGATGTAATGTAAGAATCAGGTAAGTTAAAATTGGAAGGCAGACCTAGTCACAATAGCCCATCATGGCAGGTTACACCATGTTTCATGAACAGCCAATGAAATGTTTGTTTGAAAGACTTTTTAACTTACAATGAGTGAGACATTCCAAATCACAGATGTAATATCAGTACTTTCTCACCAGGTATTATTTTTTAACAAATACAATTTTCTTAATATTTGACGGCGATATCTTGCGATGAAATTTGACAATTTTTTCCAGTCTTTCTTCGATGAAAGCTCAATATTGTGACTATTTTAACGATTCCTTTATCCTTATGAGATAGCAGGAAATAGTCTTGAATTTATCAATTTCATATAATAATAATAATTTCCGAGTTATTTATTGTTGGCTAAGGGGATCGTCATACCTAACCTGAGGGAATACTGTTAGAACTGGTCAAAGTATTGATGAGATTTTAGAGTAACGCTAGATCTCTGCGAAGTTCCTGGAGAATTTTATTAAGGATTTTTGACCACCTTTGAAATGTACATGACGTTTAATGGAAGTTGCTCAATTTATATTTGGTTATAAATTCCTTAGTGATAAAAATTGTGCAGATAGTCACGCCATTAAAATAAATGGACTGTGATTATATTGATGATGATTTTTTCGTAAAAGGTGTTTTATTTTCTTTATTCTTTAAACTTTCAATATTCCCGGCCTTCTCTCAGGTATCAACACTAGCCAGCAAAAATCAGCACAGGGCTTAATTCAATTGCCTGAATTCCTCATACAGGGGTATGTTCATTTCAAAAGTATTAAATCTAGGAGGTGATGTACATGTACATGTGTATTTAGTGCAATGTTTCTTGAAATTTCCTAATCATTTGCCTGTTGAGGTTTCCAGGTACATACCTGAATGTGACAGGAATGCTAATGTTAATGCTGATGAAGGGAAGGAAAATATCAAAAAATAGCATGCCTTCGTTATAGAAATACGTTCATTCCACCGAAATACCCATTTTAATGGAGGATATAGTCGGATCTGAATGCACCGTATGAGAGATTTACTTTAACTTTTATTATTGTGTTTTCGGTGTATAATTCTGGGCATTGACTCTTCTGGGGGGAAAAAAACATCCCCGAATATGTTACTTTAAATGAGGACAAATTGACGGGTTTATTTGGCAGGACAAAGATGTTAGAATGCAAGTTGTTATTAGAAAGTCTGGAAGGAAAATTGAGAAACAGTTTTTAATCTTAATTTAATTATTTACACCATCATCATAAAGAACACTAAAATTGAATTGATAATTTCTAATTGTAAAACCAGTATCAGGCACTTTTTTATCTCTGGGCTGTGGCCTGTCTGCCGATTGATTTCTGCTTTTTTATTATGACCTGCTACGAACAACAAAGTGACCCAAGTGAGGAACTTATTTGAACATGCATGGTGGGATTATCTACATGTACATGTATATCAACAAAATGTTAAAATTTTAGTTTTCTGTTGTTGCAGTCAATTGTACAACAAGGTTTCCAGAATGGGACCTGAGGCGTAAATCTCGTCGTTTCATAAACATTTCTCCTACAAATGTACCGATTTATTTTATTAAGTAATAACCACAGGTGCAATATTTTCCGTATATTTTCCTTGCACTCTACAAACATGGAGGAGTGGTTGATATATAAGCACAACCGTAGGAATAAATATAACGCCAACATTTTCCGAAGATGTTCACGAAAAACTTACCAAAAATTTTATTTCAAAACATAAACGTCATAACATTGACCAGGTTTAAACTCCGTCCTAGTGACGTCAGTGATGACTGGTGATGTGCTGTGTGCGCATGCGCGTATACCCCCTGCGTAGATTTTTAGAACGAGAACAAGATCTTGAAAGCATCTTCATTATGAATAAGTCGTTACAAGTCTTCAATTATTGAATATGCCATATTTTAACGAAAAAGTAAGAAAAGTCGGTGATAACACGCGTAGGGATGAGTTTCGATACGCGGTAGTGACAGTTTAATTCGCGAAAATTGTGCTTTTTTCGAACGTGGATCGCTTGTGCGTTTATTGTTTTACTTCGGCAACAGGTAACACCCCAGTTTTTTTTAATTAAGTAACATGTTATTGAAACCCTTCGCTATAATGTACATGTTCGTATAATGTGTAACGTGTTCCCCGAGTTTGAAAGGGAAATCTGGCGGAATGCCACGGTCTGGGTTATGCGACCGGAATGGTAATTGATGATCCCAACAAATGGTTCAAATCTTCATAAACAATGTTATGCGAGCTGGGGGATCAAACTGCTCTCCAAAATCAACAGTTATTCCGCATTGTTGCGCACTATGGGGTTTGTTGGAACCTTCGTGGCTGGCCAATGGTAGTGTTTCACAAGCTGCCTTGGGAAGCAAACCTATCTGCAATATTTCATGCGTTTGGGGATTTTTCATAAGCGTGAAATGCTCGGGCCCGAAAGTTTCTTGACCCTTGATGCAATTTTAATTTGGCATATTTATTTGAATAGTTTGAATGTAGTTTGATACCCGCCAGTATACAATGTCATGAATCCATGGTTGTAAGGCGATTTAATACTGAAGGTGATACAATCCATGGTGCTAAGTCATAAGCTTTTGCATTCTGATAAACAGCGAGCGTGCAAACAGGTACATGTATGTTTGAAACTGAAATTAGTAATTGAAAATGAGTCAGACTCAACCCTGCTTCCCAAACTTTTTTGTCTTACCCAAAATCCGCTTCTTAGAAAGTCCCCACAAAGTCTTTTAAACCCAATTCAGGTAAAATATTCATTATATTACACACTGACTGATCACTTATTCTACACTGGATTTCGAGTTTGGCCGTTACCCAAAGAAAAACCAAGCAGGAGATTAATGACATCGATGTTTTTAACTGTTGAATTTCAACTTTGAATTTTTTGACGGGTAAAATAGCACACATAATATGTTGAACACGTCAGGGTTTCAAATGCGATCTATTCTACACATGTTTGGTAATTGATTTAGAAAATTATTCGCTACTAACATGCCAGCATCTTGTCATTACGTTTTCACCTCGATTTACCTAACTTTCCTAATTGAATTGGTTTCTTTTCGAATGCCTATAGCTATAAAATTTAGGTTAATCATTAGGTTTAATCCGAGTAAAAGTAGATTTTAATTATGAATTCCGAATGCGTTTGAGAGAGGTGGCATTGACCCTTGTTTGGGTTTTTCCGAATCAGAACTAGACGAGGAAGGATGAAATAATGGAAATCGTATTAATTTCAGCTGCCGTTCTTTTGACGGCATAGTTTGCGTGACTATTGTATTGTATGTAATTACGATCTTAAATTAACTTAATTAGGACAAGTCATTTCGAAGCGATATTGGCAGGTTTGTTACTGAGTTTACATGTACATAACTTTTACTGCACGGTGAGCATGCCATATACATGTAATGTATATTAGCATCGAATCTGCTACATGCGTGAGGTGCTTAAGTCATCCCAATTTATTTGTTAAAAACTTCACAATAACATTTTGGCAAGCTCGATTCACTACTGTAATTACTCATTAATTTACTCTTGTTTTGGTCGTTTTTGCAGCCGTCTGGCTCCGTGGTGACTTGCAGGTCACACACCTGTTACTGAATAAAAGTTGACATCTAATCACTCCAATTCTGGAGTTGCCCTAAATGACGAAATCCGCCACGGATGTGCATGCATAATCCCCACGTCTTTCGAACGTTTTTTTTGGTTTTGTTTACTTGCTCCAGATGAATAAGCAAATGTTTGTGGCTTCGATGTTGTCGTTCTACTTTTTCTCGTTGGGCGGAATTGAGAAAATCTCGAAGGTCAAACGCTTTCTAATGCAATAGCATCTTGCCTGTTACGAAAGTAGGCTCAAAAATAAAAGCCAGAAGGGGTAATACCCAGCTAGGCAGGTCGGTTGCCTCGAAGTCGAAGCATCCACCATTTGTTACTATGAGGATATCAATCGGATGGAGGTATAAGGTATTGCTAGCAAAATTGTATGACGTAATGTGTGACGTAAGCGACCTGGTACTCACCAGTCCTGCTGGAATACAAGCGGCACGCGCTGACCGGACAACACGCACGTGGTCTCCTTAGCCAAATATATATAAGGAGGACACGGCACCCCCTTGGTTCAATAAACCATTCGTCGCTTCACGTGCAGTTGCATCCGTCCAAGAGCTGAATTATAAGATTTCTCGTGGCAGCATCATGAGGGCCCTGGTCGTAATCACCATCTTCGCTCTCGTCACTCTCATAGGTAAGTTCTGTTAATTTTTTTGGAATTGCAGGGAAATATCGTTGAATTTGGCAATTTCTGTAATCTGAATAAGGTTAAAACAACAGAGAACTGATATGTATACTCGACAAGTTAACCTTATAGTCTCTTGACAAAATTGACAAGTACTCTGTCTTGGATTTGTCCAACGATTTTAGAAGATAGCATCATGTACTCAAGAAGGAGCTGTTTTTGAGGAACTTCATTGATGTACAATGATGTCTTGGTTCAGACCTTCTATCCAACTTCTTATTGAGGTTTGGGGCCATCCATAAAGGACGTCCTGAAATTTTCGTGCTTTTCTGACCCCCCCCCCCCCCTCCCCCCTGTCCGCCTTTGTCCGGT
>JAQGAF010004319.1:0-14722 GCA_034687865.1 Kryphioiulus occultus
CTCTTGAAACATTGTTCCAAATGGAGCAATTCCACTTTAGTAGAAAAACCGCCATTTTTACACGTACCCTTTGTTCCTGTACATCGCACGTTATTGCAGTTGCGCGTTGCGAATGTAGATGGCGCTGATATCATGAGGCTTTTATAGGGCCACTATTTTAGATGACACTCCCGTTCCAGAAGGTGGGACTCCCGTTCGAGAAGGGCCTCCTCCAGCTTGAGTGAGCAGAAGTCACTGGAATTTATGGAAAAAGGTTGTTTTCAAAGCATTGCTGAAAGACCTTGAAACGTAATCCTTATTGGTTCAATAAATTATTTGTGCCCACTGGTATCAGTGATGGCTTCTTCATCTTAGGAAATAGTCTTATTGTCTTCAGTTAATTTCGAAATAATTAAAAAACTTTCGTAGAAAATGGCGTGCATAATGGTTGCGATTCATACGAACAAAATTTACGAAATTCAAAATCACACGTGCCTGACCTGCAATTAGGGCGCGTGCGTAATTGGTTTTCATTAGAAAACATAGCAGGCGTGTAGTACATTCGAATATCCAACGAATGATGAGGTTGAAAACGTCCACCATAGGGCAGAGTGAAATTTAGCATTTTAACCTGATACGTACTTTGGACATTTGTAGCGTTTTACTTCGCATCTGACAAGGTTGTTCTTTTTGGGAGACATAAGTCAGTTTAAGCGCGCCTAAAACACTGGATTTTTTGTTTAAAAAAATCAATCACTTGTAGCGAACCTGTAATGCGCTTGACCAAACCAACCTTATTGGCATTTGGGCCTCTGGCAAGAGGAGTCAACTGCATTTTTTTGTTTACCCCATTTTTCAGTGAGTGATGATCAAGTAACATTCATGGCTGACGAATATTGGGCATGGACGCGAAAATATTTGGACGTGATAATATTCTGAAAGTATTTTTAGCAAGTGGAATGTTTTATATGAATCCAATGGAGCGCAATCAATAAGCGATACCGAGTCTTACAGTTTCCCCCAACTTGCACAATTTTTTGAGGAAGTATATATTAACTTAGTGTTTCATCTGTCTGTTTTCGACCTTTGTGAAATCATTCTTAACCGTCCTAAAGGGCTGAAATTTGGAACACAACTTAAATTCGTGAAACATGTTATTGTATAGAAGGTTTATGGATGACGAATCACTCATTTCTGAGAAATTTTTAATTTTAACGTTTAAAAAATGCATTCGATACCGCAACGTGGCCGTGATAAAATAGGCCTACATGCATTTTCGAAATCGGTATTCGAAACGTACACCCGTCTGGTAATTCTGACCGTGTGATGGCTCCAGAATGCAATTCGTTTTAACAACTTCTCGAACACGCATTAATAAAGGTTGTACGCTAAAAACGTAATTTTTTCTTGACGTCTTATTTTTTTAAAATATCGCAATGGCCCAATTCCGTTCTAATGCGTCAGTCAATCTCACAAAGACTCCTTATGCATCTTCTACCATTCACGTATTCTTTTCACGGGTATTTCGTCTTTTGGATTACACGTTTCTGCACTTTCATTTTCAATAGCTTTTCCTAAGTATGAATTGATAGAATATGTGGCAAAGCACGCCTTGAGCATGCCCTACAGGATCCTATCGTTTTTCAGGTTTTTTATTTGGTATTTTGTGAGGTCTGCTGCTTTGAAAGTCGAGTTTTAATTCGAGCTTGTTTTTGCTCCACTTAAGTTTTTAATTCGAGTATAGTCACTGTTCCAAATGTGCAGGTTTTTATTTCAATTCTACTTACTGTATATAGTGTACAATCATCACATCTGTCTTAGCTGTGGGAATTTATCTTTTTTATTTTATTATTTTTTCTGGTTTTTTTACTGCCCCTCGCCATGTAGCAATCACTACCAGCCCACGATGCTTTAGGAGAAGCCCACTATAGCTGTGGGAATTCAACCTTTTTATTAATGTTTGTTTATGTTTAACCTAACAATGTATATGGCAGTTTAACCGCCCCTAACCGCCAGGCAATCATTGCCAGCCTTCAAGATGTTAGGAGAAGCCCACTTTCTTAGACCTGTCTTATTCATGAGCGACTTGCTTCAAAACATCTCAAAGCTGTCAGTGATTGCCTGGCGTTAGGGGCAGCCAACAAAAAAACCCAGAAAACATAATGAAATAACTATGGAAATTGATCCTGTTTTGATTTATTTGATTATATTTTGTTTTTAACCTTACAATGTAATGGCTGATTTGGCTGCCCTTAACCGCCAGGCAATTCCTGCCAGCCTACGCGCCGTTAAGAGAAGCCCACTTTCTTGTAGTCTCTATACCGTAGCAGGGACCGTAACGAAGTTCACTTATTAAAAATTAGCTGAAGCATCTCACTAATTTGAAACTTATATACTTTTTTAAGTCAATGGTCAGCTTCTACAAGTAATTGGCTGATGATTCATGAAGAAATTTGTCTCCACTAGTTGAAATGTTTGGTTTACATCCAGGTCTTGTTTTGTATTAAGAAGACGCGAGCGCAGCAAACCATTTCAGGGCAGTTTGAACTTCATTAAGCAAACTTTTGACCAATCTTGATGTTTTTATTGGATTCATGTCTTTGTTACTTAAAGTGAAATGTTTCTCAATTTTGATCCTTATAGAAACCTCATGTATTCGAGCTCATTTTGTCAACACATAATAACCTAACAGAATCATCAGGTACAAGAGGCCATGTTTCAGGTTGCTTGCTCGAGTCGTGAATTTTTACAACTATCTTATGAAGATATGACAGAAACTTATTTTCTGGTTATTTTAGATTTAGCAATGTTGTTCACACCATTTTTTCAGAGAATATGGAATAAATGTGATTTTAAAGGGTGCCTAATAATTTTGTCCAAGGTTGTATTGCTATTTTGGGTGAACCTGTTGTTCACTGAACTGGAATAAATGGATGAGGAAGGTAACGGACTCTTGCCTCATCCTGTACTTCGCCCCCTTTCTCATTTATTTGAAAATGAAGTGGAAACGGTTTTTTATTTTCTCTGTTCCCCATCACAAATTTTGCTCCTTTGTGAAGGCTTCCGCATTCTCCTTATCCGACTTTTTATGGCTCTCTTCGATCCTGACACTTTCTTCGATCTCAGTTTTAGTAGCGGTTTTATGAATTCCGATGACGGTAAATTATCGTCTGCCTTTCGCTCGATTGAATGCGAAATCGCCTATTTATGCGATCGCTGTGAAAAATGCTCCATTTTTTTTGCCGAGAACTATAGCGAGCTGGAAACGTTTTATAATATCGTTTTATTGACGGGACGACCGCCTGCCGATTTTAATGCTGCGAGGGCCCATAAACTTCGATTTTCCGTCTTCAACCAGTTGATTCATCTTGTGCTTAATTTTTGGAGGGAATGGCAGGCTTGGGACGAGTTTGCCAGTGGACATTGAGAGTCAGTGCAAGGGCCATTGTCAAGTGATGGCTGGTGGAGTGCATGTTTCTTGCGAAAGTGGAAAAGATGCAAGGAATATCCAAACAAACTTTTCAAGGCAGCATTCTACTGGACTGATAGCTTCAAGTCTATAGGGTGATCATGGAGCAGGCACTCATCATAAAAATTAATTTAGAAAACTGTTTGAGTTATAAGAAAAAGATTTTGGAAATCTTTAGAACTAAGGTTGTTTTCATGAATTTATTTGAAAGGGAACAAGTTTTGGAAAATGGTAAACTCCTGTTTACTCATTTCATGAATTTTTTTATGGGTAAGTGACAGCTGTACTTTCAAAAGTGATGTCCTCTGGTTTCGTGGGAACAAATTATTGGTCAATGATAAGCGCAGTTTCAATTAAAAATTTAGTTCATGGAATAACTTTAGGTTGGTGGCCCTTCATATCGAGAGGTGAGCAACTTAAATTGTGAACTCAGGCAAATGTGTTGGTTATAGTGTCCCACTGAAGTCATTGCTGCGAATGAAGTCTGGGTTAGGGATATTGCCAGACTTCAGATTTCAATGTCTATAGTCGGACTTCATGTGAATTCGAGGACTTCAATGATACTACAAGGACTTCATTGAGGCTTCAATGTTGAAATCCTTGAATTCTTGGTCCAATGCATTCAATCATTGCCGTCTGTGAGGACATGCTTAAGTTCCTGGGTTGTCATGTCAGGAGGTGTTTGTAGAAATTATCACTTTAATTCCCATACATGTGAAATCTTTTAAAGTGATCATTCATACTCAACTAAATGAAATTCAATTAAAATGTCATGTTTTAAGTAGTACAATTTATAGAAAACATGACTCAAGGTTGCACTTCTAACATGTCTTGATGCTGCATGCCTTCAAGTATTAAAATCAGAAATTTAAGCTGAAGTGGGTTGATAAGAAACGTTTTCTATCAACATGTGTGCTGGATGGTCTGGAATTATGGAATTTCATTCTTTGATCACCCTTTAGACATGTAGTTATTGAGCTACAGGTCGTCCAAAACCACTCGCTGAATTTGATACACGTACAGCTAAGTGTTTGCTTTGCCACATTTTTATAGTGCAGTCTACATTAGTGTTTCAAATCCTCAACTTAAGCTATTCTGAGTATTCTCCCAAGTTCATGTATAACACTAAAGCTGAGCAAGAGTTGTATAACTTTTGATCAATAACGTACATTGCAATCCCCAAAACACCCTTAGTAATTGACAGCGATTTTTATGTGTTGTTAGGGCAATTGGAACAGATGGGCTTATTGAACATCTCATATGAATTACAAAATGCTCGTTATCTGTCACGTGCATGCGTTCACGAAATTGCTGATCCGATTAGGAAGAAAGTGATTTTTTCCCAATCATAAACATTTGCTCGCTGATGGCTTAGAACCACTCCGACGATTACCCTTACAGCGGCTAGGGCTCTTCCGCTGCTGATGTGATTACTTCCAATTATTAATTGGAATTAATTGGCGGATTATATTAATGCCAGATAATGGAGCCCTTGGGCCAAACCAGGAAATTAATTGGAATTTCCTGCTGACATCCATTCATGTCACATGCACGTGTGCGTGATCGTACTAGGCAATTATTTCCGCACTACGAAGGCATAGGTACGTCCCTAATCGACATTCCATTGTCTTGGGCCATTTTCTTAAGAGGAAATGTATTTCTCGTGTATAACTTACAGCGAAATTTGACGCTTTTATTTTCTGGGGCATGCTGGAGAAACTTTTGAAGTCGGTCATGGTGGCCTGATGGAAGTCAAACGTTCGTTCCATGACAGACATGAAGTCGTTGACTGTGAATGTTGATAACCTTCCTAAATGGCACTCAAGTTTTGGAGACTATTTTTAAGTCTGCAGTTTATTTTTTGCTGACTTTTTTCTGGCTGGAAGAAAACAAACAACCAGAACTATGATGACAAAAACGCAAAGACGACTACTTTTTAAAACGCAGGCCATGAACTTTCATGTAAAAAACGGGAATTTGCATCTTTTGTCGGTAGATGGCACCATCGTTTGTCGGTAGATGGCACCACTGCTATTGCAGTGGCTTAATAGGTCATTCTGAAATACTGAAATATTCTTCCATCTGTTCTCAAACGGTGTATGGCAGCACTGTGCGTTTATTGGACTTTAGGCTATCGATTGGTAGGCAGAATGTTTGCTATTTCGTGTGATTAAACGAAAATCTCTGATGAAACACATTCTAAAATTACATGAGACATATATGTACATGTAGAAAGTCTTTTAGAATTCGAGATTTCATGTTCAGGAACGTATTTAACAATGACCTTTATCATGCACCAGATGGCAAACTAATGGATTAGTGATGTAGTTCCATGTTCGCTGAACTGGTTGACGTTGACCATGATACCAAAAAAAAATGGGGCAATTTCGATTCGCCTAATAATTGCATGTGGATGATGTGGATTTATGTCCAGTTTAAATTCCCATGCCATGGAGGGGGTGTTAGTAGAAATTGTTCTCACTTTAATACCCATGCATGTGAAATCATTTAAGGTGGTCATTCATACGCGACTAAACGAAATTCAATTAAAATATCATGTTCTATGTAGTAATATTTGTAGAAAACATGACACAAGGTTGTACTTCCCACATGTCTTGATAGTGCATGCTTTTCAACTATTAAAATCAAAAATTTCAGCTGGAGTGGGTTGATAAGAAATGTTTTCTATCAACATGTGTGTTGGATAATCTGGAATTTCATTCTTCCATATGCGTTGTCAAAAGGTGTATGGCAGCACTATGCATCTATTGGATTCATAAAATCCAATGACTTGCTGACATTGTGAGCTCATAGTTCTGCTACTAGATTGTGACACTTTCACAGGAAAGGGAAATTACATTGCGTTGTGATGCATCTTGCTTTTAGTAGTTCCTAGTTCGTTCTCATTGCGTTTTATTCCAAAGGGAACGCCTGATATTTGTTTTAAGCCATCATTCAAAAATTATAATAATCTTGTTGTATTTCCTGAGTGGTTGGGGACCCAGCATGCTTCTGAGTTTAATGTAAGCATCATTCCAATTTGCAAAAACGTATGATAACAGTAAGCATGGCTGTGGTCCTCTTGAAATAGGATAGTCCCCAGGTTTAGTCTATTTTAAATTCAAAACCCTTCAAATTGTGCATGACAGCACAGGACAACTATAATTTACTTTCATAATAGCGAATCTATACAAATTCAACAAAAAAACGTTAATTAATACACACTGTAAATATAATATTTCCATCTGTCCTCTTAAACTGCAATGAGTGATGTTTTTGTCCTAATATGATGGTTCAGTCACTTAAGAGACATTGAGACGGTCGTCCAGAACACCAAATACATAAAATCAATGCACTGCACTAAGGTGTTTGATGGCAATATTAACTGAAGGATCTGTTTTTCATTCGTAGAGGTCAATGGAGGCAGTGACCCAAGTGACCCTCCCATTCTGGTCATCAGAATGCCGTTACCGTATTGTTCAGATTTCCGATTTGTGTCCAATTTCGAATAATCAGTTCTTGTGAGGGGACGCTTGGTAACTGGTGCCTCTTGAATTTGAAAACGAAATCAAGAAGGTTTGTGCCTTGAATTCAGATGAGCTGTTGCTGCTGGACGATGCGCAATTTATCAGATCGGAGTGGATGTTCAGGGAATGGCCAGTAATCAGTTTTATTGCAAAACGCTTAGGTCCTCCAGCGAGGCATCGAGTGGACAATGGTGCCTTAAAGAGGAACTTGTGGCTCCTTCCTGTTGGGAAAAGGTCGATAAATCCCCCATTTCTTGACTTCTGTCCTTCATCTTGCTACCTTTTCCAATTTCGATGTTGAAGACATCTCTTGGACTTGGCCTTGGTCTTCGTTTCAAACCTTTTGATGCAAAGGCATACTTCTTGTAATGGACAACGTATCGATAAATGAAGAAGTGTTCTAAGGACTTTACCCCATTTCATGGTAGTGCTTGTTGGTAGTTGTGGAAGTGTTGTTCAGAACATGGTGCTGCAAAATTCTATGTATGCGGTAGGTTCCTACGTCCCAAGTAAAAATATCAATTGGTTAAATTAATTGATATCAATTAGTTAAATGGAAATGTAAATTGGAATTGTTTAACAATTCCATCGATAGGTTTAATGATAGCAATTGGTATTAATTGTTCATTTAATATCAATTGTTATTTATTATTGTTATGCTCAGTTGTTATTAATTGGTGTCAATTGTTACCATTACCTTTTATGACCCATAGTTGCTTATATTAAAATAATTTCCTCATTAACTTACAGTAAAACCAATTAATACCAACTAATACCATTACTAGTAAAGTTTCATGATGAAATCAAAACCATTTGATGTCAACTTAGAGCAACAGCTTAAGTGTGAATTTTAACCGTGTCAATGGTAACTAATTGATATTTCGTGATAGCAATATGGCCAATAGCTATCAATGGATTGTGAAAACATACCCATCAATTGAATTTTGATGCATGTCATTTAATAAAATTTAAAATAATTCAAAACAATTATAGTCATTTCCAGACAATTGGCAATCTGAATTGTTTTCTAATGATATTTTTACTTGGGGTTATCCCAGTAAGCGTAGTATATTGAAACCTACATGTTACAGCAAGTTTCCTGTATGCAAGAACCAGCTAATTTCCCCACAAACAGGGACCTACAATGTTCATGATGTTTGCAATATATACTGAAATTACCAATGATGTCGTAGCATTCTCTGTTGTGGTGCGAAAAACGTAAATGTGCATGGCTGTGTTTGCATTTAAAATTTGTCGAAGCACGTACTGAGGTTTCATAGTAATTTTATTCTGATGTTTGTTTCATCAAATTTCCAGAATTGCAGAGAAGTGCATTTTATGGTATAGGGTTGCCCCAGACCTGGAAAAGTTAGGGACCTTGATAAGGCCTGGAAAAGTTAGGGAAAATTTATTTACTTTGAAAAAGTCAGGGAAATTCAACAAGTCAACACAAAAATCAAAAAATGCGGAGGACAATCCTGATGAAATTATCAATTTAAAAAAAATCTAAATTTGCTGTTTCGTCAAGGAAATTTGTTTTAAAACATGGACAATTCAGGGAAGTTGAAAATTTCATTTCTGGCGGAACCCCTGTAGTAATTTAAATGCTATTAATGTATTATTATTATTGTATTTATTGTATTATTGTATATTAATGTATTACAAACAACATTAATAGCATGTCCGAACATGTTGGAACCAGTTTTGAGAGACACTTGGGAAAACATACATGTAGTGTTGCTTAGCCTCTGTAAGCGTTTCCAAGAACACATGTCACAAATGCTGAGACAAACCCGTTGTTCAAGTTGGTGCTAGCCTAACTTAACATAAAAATGCAAGTTATTTACATGTAGCTGCCCTAACAGAAAAGCAATCACTGCCAGCCTACGGGTCGTTAGGAGAAGCCAACTTTCTCAGTGCTATACTTATTAAGCATAACAGCAGGGCGTATTCTGTAGTAGTTATTAATAGCCTCGCTCACCAGACAACTGTTTTGTACCAAATTAAGTCCAATATGTCCAGAAAGGTCGATGAAAATAATATTCACCTTCCGAATCAACCCTTAGAGCTGTGGCTTAGCTTCTTCCAGCAAATGCAATTGATTTCCCTCTTCAGCCCAAGTCCTCTCGTCCTCGTCTTATTTGCTTAAGTTTTCTCTATTCTTCCTCCATGCTAATCTTCGTTTCGCTGCAAACAGTCTAAGCACGCATTCTTGCAAATCGATTGACTGACTGTGTGCACCCAATGCATTCGAAGGGAGTTAGTTTTAATTTCGCCATTTGTTTCTTTTCCAACCCCTTTCCCTTACCTGCTCGAAAAGCTTGTGAACCAGTAATTGGCATGTTGTCTTTTGCCCAAGTGCTTGACAAGAAAGGGCGCGTATCAATTTCTGGCAAACAAGGGTGGGGGCAAATCCAATTACGAAGGCGCAACGTTTGCCAGTCGCACTTTCACTTTTATTATATTTCATTCGCATTCTTTTTTGGCCGGGAAACGCCGTTTCCGAAAACTAACTCCATCCAATGCGCTTATTGATTGAAGTGCATGTGACGCAAGCTTGGTGGATTTTTTTCTCTAGAGCTGGCGAGTAATCCTCACTCACCCTACGAAAAATTCACAAATTCACGAGGAATATTCAAGTGCTCGATCTGCTTTTCATTGTAAGACTGTTTCAAATATTCATGTAATCAGTTTGCAACTTGTTGGATGGCAGAATTGAACTCAGTACTCTGCAGTCAGCAAAGATATGCAGTGTGATATGGGATGTCATCCATCAACCCAATCTATTGAGAAATATCGTCACAGTAAGGTGGACACCAACACAAAGTTGGGACATTTTGATATGTTGGATACAAATCGTTTCAAAATAGCTTTTTTGGGGTAAAGAGGACACAAGTGATATTTGTGTGTTATGGAAGTGATCTTTCTGTCAGTTGCGTACATACACATGTGCCACACTGCATGGTGTCAGGTCACCAATCAGTTTTTCTCCTAATTCTAAGTACTGATAGCAGAATAATAGTGCACAGTTATCACACAGTGCACTAACAAGGTATGAATTAAAACAGCATTTCACCAGAATAATAAGTGCACAATCATCTCAAATCACCACCTAATAACACTTTGGATTACAATTTAGGGAATTACAGTGGCATACTGTAGGCCTACATATTTCTCACTTCATCTATAAAGCTACTCGATAATGTCTTTATACACGAGTAATCAAAGTTCACATGCTATTGAGAATGTTCAAAACATGTAGTGAGTCAATTCAAAAAAAAGGCGTGGTTACAGTAGGATACCAAAGTGAATATTGAGGTTATATTTTGGATACAAATCAGTCTTTTGGTGGATACATTTTGGATACAATTTTCCTCAGACCCACTCCAGCCCTGCCATCATTGTTGAAGTGATCGAATGCCTCGAACCTTACTGCTGTCTTTTTGGAAGAAAATTCCAACGTCTGATGGCATGATATGAATGATAAAAAGTTTGCAATAATCAGATCTGCAAGCACTGGGTGCTGAAAAACTACAAATTGTTATGGGTGGTAGGGGGCACCATGACAAACGTGCATGACAAGGTTGCGTTTGCAGAGCTATTGGTGTAGTACTTACATGTAGTTGTTAGTTGTTTGGTTTAACTTTGGTTTAACGTGGATAAACATTGCCGGAAATGCTGAAAGAGGTTCCCTTGGCTGTTCGCATACAAATGTGGTTCCAACACCACAGGCGCCACTGGGATTATCAGGACTCTTGGTGACCTGCAGTGTTAGTGAAGTGCTTGGAATATATCAACATGTACACAATCAATTCTTGAAAGTTGCACTTTGCCATTCATGCATTGCTGATGCCGGTCACAACTTTGAGCACCTTGTGTGATGAACATGGTGCAACCCTCACAAGAAATATAACCATGAATAAAAGCTATCAACACAAGCGACGAGTCACTAGCAGCATTTCTATAAACACCCCTAGTGCCATCAGAAGGTATAATATGGTTGTGGTGTTCCCCATCACCCACCATTTGTACTGCTGATATATCCAGTTTAGTTCAGTACAACGAATTTGGTATTAGTCTAATGGGGCTGTAATGCTCTACGGGTGCTACAGTAAACATCTCGAATGCAGCAACCAGATCTGCATTTTAATAAGATGTTAATTAGCTGGCGCCAGCAGTATCTCCCATGTATGAAATGCACCTGTTGCAAACAACCCAATAGCTTACAAGCTTGTTTTGTAACTGCAATTTGCATGCGTCAACACGCACAGATAATCAGCCCAGCTTTGCATCAGTCGTGCATTACATTCCTAGAGTGACGTATGTTTTGAACAGGAAATTTTCATTCAATTGTCACTATGTATCGAGGAAACCTGTTGTGGCCGAGGACCATGTGGTTTCCCTTGCACTACCCACGAAGGCATGTATCCTCCCTGTAGGCAAAATTCTCTGGTAGACAGCCTAACCCAAGGTGTTGGCAACTCTTCAAAATCGTGTACACCTGACTGCATACTTCAAGGACTTCAGTGTGACTTCTATGACGTCATGGAAGTCATACATGTATATAGTGGAAATTCTGTAGTGGAGACGTTTGTGTTATCATCTTGTGTGGGGTCACCTGGGGTGTAAACGAATTCTGATACATAGTGATAGAAGTGATGAGGTTTGGTCAAAAACAATGCGGTCATCATTTAATTATGATGGACACCGTGACTGTTACGTTGCAGTTAAGGTGATGGTGCAGTTACCATGGCGGTTATTGAGATGTTTATGGTGCACGTGACGCTTATGGTGACGTTGACGGTGTGATTATCGTGACGGTTATTGGAACGGTGAAGGTGCGGTTACGATGACGGTTAAGATAACAGGTGCGGTCACGATTACCCTGATGGTGACCGCGCGGTTACCGGTGTAGTTACCATGACGGTTTTTGAGACGTTGATGGTGCGATTCTCGTGACGGTTATGAGGACGGTGAGGATGCTGTTTCCATAACCGTCACGATAGCCATGGTTATGGTGACGCGGTACTGGCTGGCACCTTGACGTTTGCTGTTATTGTACTGTTTACTCTGACGGTTATGGTGACGGTTACAACACGGTTTCCATGACTTTAGTGCGATTTAAAATGACTTCAGTGAGATCTCAGTAGGACTTCAATGCCTTCAGAGGGCCTTCAATGACTTCAGTGGATTTCAACCAACATGTACACCTGATTTAACAAGTTGCCAACCCATTGGCCTAATCTCTGACATTGGTGTTGAGTCCACGTGATTCAGAAATAGGTCAATGTTAAAAATTCCATAACCAACCAACTTAGGACATGCCGATTATCACTTGAAACTCCTGTAATGAATCCAAAAAACCTGGCGTACCTTGGGGTTCTTAAACCCCCATTGGACCTCACACACTGGTTGCTTCAGCATAGGACTGGTAAACAGAATCTTTTTGGTACACCATTGTTTCAATGTTCCTGCTGAGATGTCACCGTACGTGCCTATTAATGCTAATGTCGCCATAAAAAGATTCTTTCCCACTCATCTTCCACTCAGCGGCTGGTAGAATTTTAATTAAAACTTGCTCGAAATCGCTATTCGCACTTCATTTTAGGGCCGATTTCAATTTGGCTCCACTGCTTCGGGATGCTCCAAAATCGGTAACACTTTCCTGGGCGTTTGGGGTAGGTTGGTGCAAGAACTGCGAAAAATCTGAGGGTATCCAGGGCCTGTTATCTGCATGAGTGTCTCTTCATTTTAATATCGTTCTTTCATAATCCTTAATTGGATTTCTAACATGGGCCCTGCTTGCAAGCTCGCATTCGGAATTGTTCGCATGGATATACATAAGTAATTGCGAATGTTTTCCGTTAGACTGAACTTTATTGTTGCCCAACTTAATTGACGAAAGGGGACATGGAACGTTGGTGGGTTCTTGCACTGAAACACAAGGTGTGGTTGCATGGTTCTTACAGTACGTGCATCTGTGGGACGCATGCGTTTCAGGAAACTTGGTAACTTGATGCAAGTTTAACTTTCCATTCGATAAATGCTGATTGGCGAACACGAGCGGTTTTCATCGATATGGCAAAAGCCATTTTTTCGAGCTTGTGATGCTCCAGTTTCATATTCGACTCGCTGACGTATAATTGCCGAACACGAGCTGTTGTCATTTGCGCAAGTCGTGTGACCAAGGACAACACTGATGGGTTCTGCAACGACCACATACATGTAGTTCTAAACTGATGGCTGAGGGTTGACAACACAAAAATTATGCACTTCAAGGGCTTCAGACTGTCGTTATAGATTTCATTAATGCAGTGGGACTTCAATTCGTCTTCAGACTTTATAGGGGCTGGGAACAAAAGTCAAGTTCCGTGAAGTCAAAAGTAATTTAATTATCATTGGAGCCCCACTGGAGTCCTTGAAGTGTGGCAAAATTGCGGAATTCCGCAGTCTGTGAACGGGCCTGAACTTGTACTGAATTCACCGCAGTGTCCCACTTCCATGGGGCTTCAACATAAGTCAACTTCTATGCAAAATTGAAAAATGGACGTCGATTTCTTGAAGTCTCATTGGATTCCCCTGCAGTCATTTTAGTCTATGAAGTTAGCAGTCTGTGAATGAGGCTAGACTCGTCCAGACTTACGATGACTTCATCTCCAGTCTTCAGTGACTTCATCCTAGACTTCATTCACTACTGTTGGACTTCAAGGACCTCCTGACTCCTATACCGTCAGAAATTTAATTTTACTTTTAGAACTTCATTCGGACTTGAAAGAAGTAAATTTGTGTGAAGTCAGGAAGGCATGTCCTTGAGCCTCTCATTGGAGTCCCCCTGTATTCATTGAAGTCATACTGAAATCCGGAAAAATCCCCCTGTAACGTCCTATAACGTCAGGAATTTAATAATGCTTCTAGAACTGTAATCGGACTTGAAAGAAGTCAGTTTATGCGAAGTCAGGAAGGCATGTCCTAGAGTTCTCATTGGAGTCGCCCTGCAATCATTGAAGTCAGACTGAAGTCCGGAAAAAATCCCCCTGTATCGTCCTATAACTCCTATAATGTCAGGAATTTAATTATACTTCCAGAACTGCAATCGGACTTGAGAGAAGTCAATTTATGTGAAGTCATGTCAAATAGCTATTATTGGAGTTCCCCTGAAGTCATTGAAGTCAGACTGAAGTCCCGAAAAATCTCTGAAGTCCGCAGTCCGTGAACGAAGTTGGACTCCCCGAACTTGCTGTGACTTCACGAACTTCATTCCAGACTTCAATGAATTCATCCCAGACTTACGTTATGGCCTCTGTAATGACTTCTGTTGGACTTCAATCATTGACTTCACTGGGCTTTCAACCAACATATTCTCCTGACTTCACAGTAGACACCCCTCGCTGATTGCAAGGATTGCCAATGTCGAAAATGGCATTAGCCCTGTTTGGCTAATTGGATTGTCAACGCCTATTCAAACACCCTATACTCAGGAAATACATCTCAGCCTTGAAACATACAGTGGTTGGACAAAACATATGCAACTGGTTGATTCAAGTTGCGAAAACAAATATATTTATGGCTTAAACCCACATGGATTGCTGCATGTACATTCCATATATTTAATAAACAAGATAATCCCATTTGAATTTCTGAAAAAAAATAAAATTTAACAAAAGTATACATTTTTCCCTGGACAAAACAAATGCAACTTCGCACTAACCTTCAGATTACTTGGGATAATTAGATGTTTTTGTAATAA
>JAQGAF010004320.1:0-14719 GCA_034687865.1 Kryphioiulus occultus
GGTACTTTCTTGGTAAATAAAAGTGCAAGCACTTACGGCTTACCAAATGCGTGAATGAATTTCATCATAAACACCCCTCCCCCCCCCCCCCTCCCTTAGACGACACTTAGCAACACTTTCTAAAGATGCTTTTCTTTCTGACACCACGCAGTTGCTTGACCGATTACATGGACATTTCGACTATGAACGTGAAGAAGGAGAAGCACCTCGTGGGTCGATTTTGCGGGGCCCAAATTCCCTCCCCAATACTGACCATGCAGCCACAGGCCGAAATCGTCTTCAGGACCAACTACGCCATCCAGCGCAAGGGATTTTCAGCCAGCTTCGAATTCCTAAACGAAAGCGAGTCATTTTTGTATCACTCTCATTTTGTTTCTTGCAGTTACCATATTGTGCCCTGGCAGAATTGTCATATAACCTTAGTCCTTAGCTTGATTCCTCGTTGAACTTTTGGTATTGTTTTCAGGAGATGCTCCAGCTCCCACGTCGTTTCCCATCCGTGCCGACTGCGGTGGTGTCCTGAAGGGTGTGGGTGGGGTGCTCGTCTCCCCCGGCTACCCCAACAACGTGCCGGACAACGTGGACTGCATCTGGCTGCTCAGAGTGGAATCGCCACGACATATCCACGTTCAAGTCTCCGAGCTACAATTTCAGGGGAGCTTAGGTTAGTTGCCCAAAATATTCACCTCGATTTGGCTGTCCGAAAATGACTCCTCACTCCATGGTGGTTGACTCACGTTGAACTCTTCTGAATCTGCAGCCAATTGCGACCGGATGAACCTGACTTTCTACGACGGTTACACCAGCTTTTCCTACAGTGCTCGGAGGATGAAGTCCTTGTGCGGGGACCTGAAATATTACAGAAACGTGGACGACAGGTTCATACTAAGCCCGAGAAATCGCCTGATTATCAGGTAACCATACAGTAAAAGCGAGATGCTATGTTGTGTCCTTGCCCATTTTCTAATTTCAATTTTATTTTAACGATGAATAAATACTGTAGGGAGTTTTTGAGCTTTACCAGTAGCATTTATAAATATCCTTGGGACCAGGGCTGAATATTAGTTTAGAGAGATTATCAGTTTGAACAGACTGAGAGAATTGAAGCTACCACTCGGAAACGAATTTTTGCTAGTACGTGCATTTATCGGAAGTAAATTATTGGATGCAAATAGCGATTTGCAGAAACATCCTCCACCAAAGTGATAACATGATTATTGGCAAAAAAAAAAAAAAATACCACTGCAGACGAAATTTTTTTTGCGAAACTGGTTGACAAATGATGAATTTTAACTCACATTTTTATTTTATGGATTCCATGACCCTGATGCAAATTGCATGACTTTTCCATGACCCTGATGTAAATTTCATGACGTCCATGACCGGTAGACACCTTGGACCAATAATTATTATTATATACAGTAAATTACTGTACATGTATATTAGACACGAATACTAGGGTAGGCAGTGGCCATATTGTACATGTACAGTAAGTCTTTTGGTGGTGCTGCTAAAGGAAACGACAGCTCTGTTCAATAGTCAATCAAATACAGCCCTTGGTGCTATCTTTTACCATTTCCGATATACATGTACAGTATTCTAAAATAGTTTAGACTTTTCTTTCACTCAATACACGCATAATTCTCTCAAAGACTCAATGAGAGAATCTCTGCCTATACAAATTTCCTCTGAAACAAGGCCTGGCCAAAATCATTTCGGAGGGACAGGATGGATGCCCAAAGAATGTTAGCATATTTCACCTTTGCAAAATGGTTACAAAATGCAAGCGTGAAATCATCGAAATATAGTCAAACTCGCATTCATTCTTCGTAGATTCCAAGTGAAAGAAGGCATTCGACCTTCGGCCATCTCAAGGGCAGCAGTTGGATTTCGACTCATCTGGACGGAAGTCGACTTTGCCGATCAAAGTAAGCCGATTTTCTCACGTTCGCTAACCTTTCACAACTGAACACTACAGTGATTTCAATTACTTAGATTAAATTTTTAAAACCATTTCACGAACACGAACAACTGACTCGCGCGAGACGACGTTCCACGAATAGCGCCATCTGGCCACGCTTTGGCTAACTAAACAAATTGAATTGTGTGAAAGCTCCTAATGTTTGCTGTGATTTGAGGGGGTTCAAGTATTACGTCGACATCTTTGGTTCAGTTAAACCAATATTTTTTAAATACAAATTTAGGTTACAATATATCATGTGCCATCCAGATTTGCAAAAAAACAAAACGAAAATAAAGCGTCTAGTGTGACGCACTAAAATCCATTAGTTTTCGGCCAATTTCGATGCAAATTTTCATCAAGTCGACATTTTTTGGGTCAGTTATGATGTCATCAATTGAGGACGGGAGGGGTGAATTGTCGATTGCTGACGCAGAAATGGCATGGGGGTTGGCGTACAGGGTTCCCCCAGAGAAGAAATTTTCAACTTCCCTGACTTTTCCAGGTTTTAGAAAATTACCCTGACCACCCTGACAACTGAAAATTCAAGAATACCTTGTACGGTACACACCACACTGCTTATACAGTGTATAACAATAGGAGTTTGAATTTGATATTGCAAATTCCACGATTTTTCACTGACTTTTTCATCACTTCAAAAAATTTTCAATGGCAGGATGGGGCCGTTTAAGTTTTATGTCATCACTAAATAGGTATTTTCAGAATCATTATCAGTGATGAACTGATCATATAAGCCCAAAAACGTGAAATTGTACGGCAAATGATGAATTATAACCCACATTTTTATTTTGTGAATCAATTAAAGGCAAAACTTCCATGATCCTGACGTAAATTTCATATATAACTTTACCTGAATTTCATTACTTCCATGACTTGAATAAGCAAAAAAATATAGCATTCCTTTATATGCCAATGAAATGTTTATGTACACCATAAACAGAAGAGAAACAAATTTCATTAGGAAACAGCCAATTTTTTCCGCAGAATTACTCGTCACCTCGTCATTTTTGTGTGGACCAATAACTAGCTACGTAAAATGTGCCATTGATTTGTTGAATTTCGTTGATTTTTTTAAGTAAATCCATTTTCCCGTGTTTTACAATTTCCACGTCATTTCCAAGATTTCCATGTCTGCGAGAACCCCGTAATACTTAACAAAAAATTTCCCTAACCTTTCCCATGTGTTTTTCGTCCAAACAGACAAATGCAACAAGTTCGCTTGCAAGCGCAGCCATTTTTGCATGCGATCGACCGCCAGCGGGCCCTGCACGCAACCGAAGCAATATTGCATCGACACATCGCTCGTGTGCGACGGCATCCAGAATTGCAGCGACGATGACAGCAGTGACGAAGACGATTGTAAGCATCGGGGTTCAGACATGTCCAAGCACAGTAAAACCTGTTGGGGGAAAAATAGGCATTCCATTATTACCGCAGCATTCCAGTTGGAGTAATTCCTCGCTCTTTCGCATAGGTTACATTCCTCTGATGATCGGCATCGGCGCCACCGTGCCGGCAGTTTTCATCGTGGTCCTGATCGTGGTCATCGTGGTCAAGCGTCAGATGCGAGTGAAGAAGTCGTCGTCTCAGACGCAGAACTTGACTATGCAACTGCGCCAGTTGGAGCACAGTCCGTCTTCGTCCAGCCGCAAAATGGTCACCTCGTACTCGCAGCCATGCGACCTGCTGACCCCCACAATGCCCGAGATCATGAACGGGATGGCCGGAATGACCAGCAGCCAGTACGACGCGTACAACACTTGCTCCAGCTTCAAAGGACTGCCCACCACAGTCTGAAAGCCTCTGACCCCCAAGCTCAGATTTTCTATCTCTTCCGTATTTCTATTGAATTCATTCGAAACATCAGTTAAAATTGGATAATTTTAAACGCCGATGGATAATTTATAAATAAAACAGTGAAACGATCGAATGCGGAGTTTGCTTGCTTCGGGGTGCTGAGGGTGATAGCAACAATTTTCACAACTGGAATAATTTAAAAACTGAATGCAGGGCGACTGGCCGAATCTTCAGATAAATTTCCCCGACTTCTCCAGGTTTTCCAGACACTTTTTGAAAAATTTCCTGTGGATTTCGCATAGTTTTACTTCATAAAGGACAAAGTTGGTATATAGCCTACCACATTTTAAACATTTCTTTAGTAATAAAAGAAATACCGAAGGCAATTTTTTTGAAGAATTACAAGAAATAATGGATATACCAATAACCACGTGAACAATATTTGGTTGAAACCACCAAATGTCAAACACCGCATTTTTGCAAACTACTTCTGTCGAAATTTTAAGAAATATCCATAATGATTTTTATTGAAAAGTTTGATAAGTAGCCAACTACCGAATTTATCATTCAGGAACGCCACAGGCGAAATTTTTAGAAAAAGTAGATCACAATTATAGCTTTCTGGAGATACTAACACCGATCAAAATCGTTGAGACAACAAATTTTCGGACATTATATAAATTTCCATAACTTCTCCCTTTCATTTTTGGAGACAAACTCAATTTCCCTGACTTTTCCAGGTTTCCAAGACGACCAGTCACCCTGTAAATGGATATTTAAAAAAAAATAACAAATAGTGTTGCTTGACGAAAATCCTCTGCATTGCAACAGATTTCACAGACTTCAGTCTATGGCACATATTTTAAAAAGGTTGTTTTTATTGCGATCCAACATAACCGCAGGAAAGATAATCTCGAACAATTGGTAAAAAACATTGTAAATTGAGATTCACGGATATTGCGCTTAGAAACTGGCTTAAGTTGAGAAAACAAATTCAAACATGCGAACATAAAAACTTAAAAAGTTAGTTTTGATTCCCACGAATAATGAATATATTTGCAAAAGTAAATATTTCGCACCATGGGGTTCTATATTTCTGAAGCAAACAGTAAGCATTCAAAAATACACACTGTGGATGCGAGAAATAAGTTTTGCAAATGCATGCATTATCTTAAAAATCACCAATGATGCTAGTCTCAAATACACAAGAACGCAATATCAATTATCAACATAGGCAAATGAGCCGTTACCGCATAAAAAATACCCGAATAAGTGATAAAAAAATAAAAAAGGAATAATACGAGGATGTTCGAACCTACAAATATCTTAACCAATGCCCGCTAAGGCACTGAATATCGAGCTACATCAATACCACCTACGGCTTGGTGTTCATTTGAGAGCTGAGAGTGAAAGTGAGCATCGAGAGGACATCAGATGATTAGTCCATTCAAGTGTATCTCTCGATAGTTTGTGTCATATCTTAATATTAACTCTCAGAATCATGTCCACTTGGTTTTAGCGAGCCTACTCTGATAGTTCACCACAATGGCGAATACGAAGTTACTGATGTTACAAACACATGAGAGGTTTAACTCCGCTGACACATATTCCCATGGTTCCCTCGATGTTTACTTTCACTCCCTGCTCTCAAAAACCCACCGACCCTAACGACGATGCTAACCATTCAACTCCGCTAAACTTCTCGCAATGTCAACACCATCTTGGAATGCACATAAAGATTCTGTACAAATAAGACATTAAAATTCTGCTATATACAATTGTAAAAATGCTTTACGTGGACCGGCCGAGCACGATCGGTGCTAAAACTAATTATGCATCTATTGCCACCGAAGGGGGAAACGAGGACGGAATGATGCAATGGTCAATTCACAGCCACCAGATGGCAGGTTGGTGACCCGATAATGAAAGTACGCGTAGTAAAAATATAATCTCAACTGACGAGTTACATAATTTCATGTACGGCGCTAACGTTTGACTGCCAAAATAGGACCGCAAAAGATATTCTGAACCATTCTGGCACACGGCTTGACCTTCTTGTAAACAACTTGAGAAACAGATTCGCTGTACTCACCACCAGGTTAGTGATACTGCTCGGGCAACTCTGGCAAATGTGAAAATGCCAGATTTTTAGAACAGCCTTAGAGATTCGGGTACTGATTGCATAGAGCACTACGATAGATTTCAGTAATCTCAATTTCAAAACTGCTAGAAAAACTCGCGTCTAAATCTGCAGAGTCAAAAAACTCACTAAAAATTATGGTAGAAAAACTTGATTTGAGGCATGTCCATGTGGTGTTTTCAACTACGAGGTTGTTCGTATCGAATCAGCTTTGCGACATATTGCAATGTGTGAAAGAAAGATGTTCGAAAAATCCTTTGGCACATTCTGGCCAAAACATTTTGTGAAAAACCTTTCTAGAAATCACCACCGCCTAATGGAGCATGCCTTCAATAAGCCTCGTTCATCCAACCGCACATACCTGGTACTGTACCGACGTTATTTTAAGAGTTACCATCGGCGAAACAGCATCGCTGTGATGAAGAGCATGAGCAGGAAAAACGCGCTGCTCTGGACGGTGACGGCCGCAGCGATGCGGCACCTGAGCATGTCGAACCGCGTGGGCTTGTCCTGCACCATGTTGTCGAACTCGGCTTCGAGCAGCTGGCCGTCGAAGTAGTTTATGGGAGTCTCGAATGGATACTCGTAGCCCTGTTCACATTCACACTTGTATCCACCAGCGTCATAGCCACGTCCCAGCATAGGAATGCACTAGTATCAACAGGTTAATGCATTCAATTAGGAGAAAACTACGGCAAAAATAATTCAATTCGACATGTTTCGGGACAAAACTTACCATGCTGGACCGCAGGTCACATCTGTGAGTACCCTTGAAGGCATTAGGAGTGCTGTAGTCTTGCGAGCACTGGTTAATGTCAAGCTTTTCAAGGAGAGATGACACCGTGACAACACCTCTGTGAAAACCAATAAATGAAAATGATCAGCTCTTAATTTTGGACTTTTTAATGCGGGGATTTAAGTCGATGTCTGCAGTTTTTGTTGTATTATCACCTAGCACTATAAAGATGTGAGCTACAGCATAAAAATCAGGATCTACTGGATTTGGTATAGTAAATTCATGACTTCAAACATTTTTCAGTGGCCATATGTATTAGAATATGGGGCTATTCAAGTTTCATGTCATAACTATGTATGACAACATAATGATTTTCCGAAATATTCTCATCCACACTGTCACTGTGATGACATGATCATTGACCAAAAAACCAATATGATGACATGGATGATAATTTATGAATTTAAGCCTAACTTTTTATTTTGTAATCAATCAAAGCCAAACATTCCATGACCCTAATGTATATTTCATGACTTTTCCATGACTTATCATGAGAACTTCTCAAAATTGAAGTTGTGAAATGTATTAAAGCTCTAGATGTGTGCTTACTGGGTGTCTACTGGATTTGGTATTGTAAATTCCATGACCAAAAAATATTCAATGGCTTTTAGACTATGGGACAATTCAAGTTTAATTTCATCAATAAATGGTGACCTCAACCACAGCAATGACACAATCTTTGGCCAAAAAACGCCTGACAAGTGGCGAATTTAAAACCAAATTTTTATTTTGTTAATAAATCAAGGGCAAAAATTCCATGACCTTTCCATGACTTCCATGAGCGGTAGACACCCACCATAAAATTGCAGACCTTGAGATAAGAGCTTCTCTAAATACCTCAAAACTTCTCAAGATTGAACGATTTCAGTAATCTAGCACTTCTAAACATTTCCCAAGTTCAGTTTTATTGAATCTGTCCCAGAAGGTCTTAAATTGCAGATACTGAACCTAGCATCTCTTCACTGAAAAATCACCATTTGGGTTTTGTCATTTTTAATTTTACTGTATCAATTATTTTTAAATCTGATAATTTGCTTACTTGTATTCCAGCTTATTGCGAATACTATCCCAACCGAAGAACGGCGCTACGTAGGTAACCACCCACTTGTTGAGAAGTCCGCAATCGAAGTATGGCGCTGTCCAGTGTCCGTGTTTGAGCGCTGCTGCCTTGTAGCGGACCGGATAGTGGTCGTACTTGGTCTGGTATTCGCCAGAGCTGTTACCTCTGATTTTGATTTTCAAGATAAATTCTTCCAAGTCGTCGGTCGTTGTGGCCCACCTGGTCTTCATCAGCTTGAACCAGTCCTTGTTGAGGTAATGGTCTCTGCCCTTCCTTCGGGCCAGATCTTCGGCGAAATAACGTCGAGTGTTCGGGTCCTTCTTGTAGGCGAACGGCGCGAAAAACGTGCGGTTCGTGAACTTGTTGCGGTCCCAGAAGGCACCCGCGCCCCAAAGCCTGACGTTTCCCATTGTGAGGGCGATGACCTCGCCAAACATTTGATCCTCGGTGAGCGGCTGATCAGCCAATCGCAACTCGCCAAACTGCTCGGTTGGGTCGACAATCTGCAGAAAACCACTGATGAAATTTGCCAAACGCACGGCCATGCGGGCTTCATTTTCGAGCTGAGGCTCTACCCCATAGTTGAAATCGCCGGGCATTTGAGTTTCATTTATCCTGCAAAGGACAATTAGAAAATAGCCGAATTAGCCAATAGCGTAACTAAAATCCTGTAAAATTACATGTTTTTAATGTAATTTACTATGGAAATTAGGAAAACGATTGAATGAATGAATTGAAATTGAATGAAAACAATAGCATGTTATAGGCTATTTTTTTATTTGCGCATTTGAGTAAAGAAAAATTAAGAATAACTAGATAAATGAAGTTTAAAAATTACACCATATTTTCATGTGATATGCTTTCAATATACCTGAATGCATGGCTAATCCAATCAATGTGTTCATTTAAACTGAAATTTCAATTTGCTGTAAGATTTCGATGCAACACATTATTTTAGATAATTTTAATAAAAATCTGCACAATGTGCATTTTATGAGAGGTAGAAATTTAATTTAGCAATAGTAAATTAATTAGATCAGGAATTTAAAATGTAAATTCAACATTTGAAGCTTGTTATACTTCATTTTCAAAATATGTAGGACATGCCTCATCATGACCATTGGGTTTTTTTTAGAGAAAAAAATTCTCGTGACAATATTTCTTAGAGAATCTATCAACTGCCTATATATCTGGTGACAAACTCGAGCAAGATCATAGACCTAAATATTACTTTATGTGATTATTTATCAGAAAACACGTGTGGGGTCAAAATCAAGCCCACATTAATTTTCTAGGATTAAGCAGATCATTAATCGAAAAAATTGTAAATTATCTACCTTGCACGGCAGTTAAATGCAGTAAGATTGGTCTTGATGTGCAATCCTAGACGAGTGACGTTTCTCTGGGCCATGTTGTGGTACAAGCCCTGGTTCTCCGCGTGGTACGACAAGTATTGGTCGTACTGAAATTGCCCCATGTATTTCTGCCTAGTGGGTAGATCGACACGCTCCCAGTTCTGAGGCAGGATCATCACGTCTGTACACAAACGGGAAGAAGATAAGTCATCGGAAACATCAAAGATTTCTGACAAACTACACTAACTAAACGAGATCTTACATCCAATTCTCAGGCACTCGAATCCTTTATCAAATTCGTTTTTGGTGGCCCTTTCGAGAATTTCACCCAAATAGGGCTGTCGGATGATGTACGGCAGCCTGTAGCCTATCTTGCAGCGACACTGATATCCTCCACGACGAAAGCCGTATCCTTGTAAAGGTTCACACTAATAAAACAGGCAAACCACGTGTCTAAATGTCTGGGAGAACTTTTTTAACGAGAGATCGTCGCAATGTGATCTCACCTCTGTAGTTTCTTTACATCTCGCTGAACCAGCAAACCTATTCGGACCATAATTTCCTTGCCCTCGTGGGCACTGATTGATGTCCACACGATCGAAATCGAGCTCCATAGCAGCAACTGCGACGTACCTTAGAAATTTAAAAACAATAAATTCGCCTGCGATGAAATGCAACATATGAAACAAAATTAATAGACCAAGCATTCTACTTTGGTAATTCGATATGTCTGTAGCCGGTGTGCCGAGGATAAATGTCTGGAATTGGGGAAGTTGCACCAGTAACCCATTTGTTTGAACGTCCACAATCAAAATACGGTCTTATCCACTTCACCGGACCGACAGCCTCCTCACCACCTAGAAGGAAGCAGAAAACAAATAAAACATTTGACCATAAGCAGATGTAAATGAGAAGTGTAAAATAAAAAGGCACATACCGGGAGGACCGTGCCAGCTGAACGTGGTATTGGTATTGTTAGCGTAAGTGAACTCCACGTAATAAACAAGCTTGGTGTCTTGACGAAGGGTAAGATCGGGCAGCCAGTGTTTGTACCACTCGTTGATGCGATACCGGTCATCGCTGTAATTTGAGCTGCGCTGATCACGCCGAATCGCACCCAGATCGCTGGCTTCAATGGTGTTCATAGTAGAAATGCGCATCATGTGAAATGGATCATTGAAATCATCTGCCCTGAAAATAAAATCAGGACATTATAACCGATGAAATTGAATAAGGGAATTTACAAAGCTTAGGACATGAAGTATTGCAACAAGGCACTACTGGCATTTACAAAACCCTGATTTGTAGTTTTGAAATTTGAAATTTGAAAGAAAAGTGCAATTCAAGCACATCAGTTAAAAAATCTCGGATGTCAAACCTATGACATAACACACAAGACCTTGAATCGAAAATGCCAATTGCATTGGATGGTTTTAAAAGGAGTGAGTCATTCTTGTGACTCGCGTTGCTTCCTTAGCAGCAAATTTATATTTTTCTCAAGAGATAAGCAAAGTAGCCCTCGTCAAAAAAACAATGGCCATTTAGTATCTGAATAAAATTTGATGTTACTTGCATCAGCAAGACTGATTTGTATCCAAAACGTAGGCCCATTGTCAATATTCACTTTGGTATCCGAATAAGTCAACTCTTCGTGAGCCATCTCACTAATGATAGAAAACATCACGTTGCCTAACTGTTCAATCTTTTTTGGGATTGACTTATGACATACTTGGAGCAAAATCAACATCGTGTGAAATTTGATTACTCATGAATACAGGCATTAGTGAGTAGTTTCAGACAGAGTACAAAATCTGTAAGACGATATCACTATAATTCCTATGTAAATTTAAATCTAGAGCTCTTACGTGATGATACCAGATGATTGTGCCCCATTATTCTGGTGAAATACTGTTTGAATTAGGGTCTTGTATGGTCTCCATAACACAAAAAAATCATTTGTATCCACTTTGCCCCAAAATAGCCATTTTATATTCATTTGCATCCAACATATCAAAATTCCCCATTAGTATCCACTCACCCAGACCTGCCCAAATTTTTATTTTGTGAATCAATCAAATGCAAAAATTTCATGACTTCCATAACCTGAATTTCATTTTATGGCATTTCCATGACTTTCATGATCGGTAGACACCCGGCACAGTCTTTAATTATTTTAAGCATAAATCATGTCATTAAACAAATTCAACCAAGGTAATCCATGGCATGACTAGGAACGCCCATAGTCTAAACAAGTCAAGAATGGCGATTCCCCACTCATTATTATTGTTAATAATTCGTTAGTTTGCTAACAATTGGACAAGATCCGAACACACTGGATCTTCCCCGAAGTAAACCCAAAATTACAAACTCGAGTTTGTAAGAAAGCAAGTTAAAGTGACTGCGTTTATTAGTCATGGCCAACGCCCTAAACTCCACAGGTAGGCCTAACTCACCTGAAAGCTCTGGGCGCGAAAAGTGGGAAAGTTTTATTGAAGAAGCCCCTGTAGGACGGCGTGTAGGACATGTTGGGAGAGAAGTAGATAGCGCTAGCATTCAGTCTGGGATTTGCGGCCACATCAGAGATGACGGACATGAAGTAGTACATCATGCCAGGCTCGTAATCGTCCACTGACTTCTGCAGGATGTAGCTGAAGAAGAAGGCTCTGCTCATGGCCATGTTGTGGAGGTGCAGCAGGGCCGTCCTGTTGGGAAACACGGGATTCACCTCCAGCTCGGCTATTTTGGGCAGATGGGACAAAACGTCCGAATCCAAACGCAAATTATGCTCGAATTTCACGTTGCAATTATCAGCGGATACACTGTCCATTTTGTCCCTGATGTCGTCGAAGGCATCGCGTGTTTGCCACTGAAACTGGCCGTAGCTTTTCAGTACGAGGACGTTCAGGACCAGCAGAAATACACGTAGCGACACCATTTTCGCTTCCCCAGTCTCTTTTCCACACTAAATCACGAAAATATCCGATTTCTACCTGAGCAACTTCATTGCGTCGAACACACCTTTGCCAGAAATTCACAATGGCGACCCTTCGAACTTTTTCTGCTCATTTCGAACGACCGCACCTGTGAAGGTGATGCGCATGCGCAATGGCGTCACGTGATCGACTTGAGAACCAGGCCTAGGTGCAAGCTGGTATCATTGCTCGTTTCGATTTTTTTCGAGTGATTCATTTCGAATGCCTAACGCCTTTAAGTAGTAGGGCTCAGAAATTAGCCAATAAAGATGATCCGTACATCACCTCAGTATCGCGCGTGAAATTTGAATTCTAAATTATTATTGCTGCAAATAATTTAGACCAGAAATAATGAATTTTAGGTATGTTTTCCTCGAAACGTTGTTTCACGAAAATAATAATAATAAGAGAATTTTTTGAGGGATTTTTGTAAGCTAGACGTGCCATAATTCTATTAAAACAATGAAATTTTTGAAAAACTATATCTCAAATATAGGTTTTTAGTCAACTTTACCAAACAAATAGTGAATTTTACGAACGTTTCTTTGAAATATTCTACCAGAAATAATTAATTTTACATATTTAGGTATTTTCCTCGAACTGTTATTTTCTTTTTTGTGGAATTAATGAGAGAAATTTTGGATGTCTTTTATACAAACTAGATCGCCAATAATGCAGCTTAAGGCCATTTTTAAAATTTCATAAATATTAATTTTCCAACGAAAATGGAATAAAAAATTACCAGAAATAACGGATTTTCTGCGTATTAAATCTCTCGAAAACGTTTTCAGAAATACCAATAACAAAGGCAACACGAGATACAATTGCGATACTGAAAAATTAAAGGTTTCAGTTCAAAATTCCCTTAATTTTCCAGGTTGAAAATAAAATTCCTTGAGGTTTTACAACTTGTTAAAAACGGAAATTTTTAGTTTCTAGCAGACAACATTTTTCCCCAGCTATTCGAATTCTCGGAGAAAAGTCCCTATTCCTGCTCGGTTGCACTGCACAACAACGACAGGTAAAAGAAGACTGGTTTGAGGTGGGAAACCGCCGTACGTTGGAAACGAAAACCAATCAGGGTAATTATTTAACCTTTAATCATTCGCATAATTAGATTGATTTGCATACATTGCGCGCGTCTGATTTCACGGGGGAATATTTGTGCGATGCCGCTCGAAGGGCAAGCGCTTCGAGCTTGATCTCTTTTGTCAATGGCAGTTGTCACGTTGGGTTAGGCCTAATTTAGGTTTAATTCAAAATCCAGTTTTGAATCAGTGACATTCGAGAAATCTCGGCGGTCAAGATCGAAACGCGCTCTCCGGTCACCGTAACGTTTGATGGCCACAAAAAACTCCTTGAAATTTCGGGTTACGCAAGCGATTTGGGGTTTGATTGTCTTGTCAACTTTGTTTCCGTTAGGCCTAGTTTGGAAACCGATTATGCCGCCACGTGCTGAGCATGACAAAGATTTGCTCGAGATTTCACTTTTGGTCAACCGGAAAACAGCGATTAACGAGCTTGATAAAGTCACTGGGTTGATTTAACGTATTGATTGATTTATTGCAAAAAAAATCATTTTCGAGTTTAGTGAATGGGGTTTGGGAAACTGCATCTGTTCTGCTGGGTTGGCGGGCTTTTCCACGAAATACAGCGCAGGTGCTGGGGATGGACTTTGACCCCTGCGTCAATGTCACGAAAACTTATCGTGAAATTACCAGTTGACAGTAGAAAGTTCAATGAAGCAGTTTTCCTGGAATGCCATAAAACGGTGTTTACTCCAATGCGATTGTTAGGAAAATAAGAGAAAGATGACGTCATGGCCAGGGGCTTAGGGTGATTCATCGCGTGCACGCGAACGCTGCTAGGTGGTGCTGTTTGCATGCTGTAAAATTCATTTGGCGGGTATTGACAGCGGGAAATTTGAATTTCAAACTTGAGAAAATGTGAAACTGAAGCTTTGGATAAATGGGAATAGTAAAACTGGAATTGATGTGCCCTAGACGAGTTTAATTAAGTACACTTGAGGTTGTTTACGAAATAGTCATATCAATGAATGCTGGAAAACTTTGTGATCATTTGAGAGCAAAGAACTAAAGTGAGTTGTGATATAGCATTTCATTTTCCATAAAACCTCATTACGTTCTCCAGGGTGTCGGAATGGCAGAAAGGCTGATTTTCCAGGGGTTATTGTGACTAGGGTTCCCACTTTGTTTAAAAATCAGGATATATCAGGGTTTAGTGATCAATTTTTTATTAAACAGAATGGATAAATTCCATTATTTTTCTTATTTTTTAAACCTCATGTAAAATGTCAGGGAAATTACTTGATAATTTTTGCGGCAACAATTACTATTGCCACGACCTAAAATTTCGTGTATAATGTCAGGGAACAACTTGAGAAACTTGCGGCTCTAAGTGGCACTTTGGGATTGATGAAGCCTGTTCCTAAGGTCCTCTCAATGGTTAATTTCGCTCTCTATTCTCAAATGGACAATAAGCACCAATCGCTTGTCAAAACCTTTTTCAGCCCATTCAGCATCACCGATGCCACGGGGAAGGGGGGGGGGGGGTTTGAAACCATCATATCGATGGTATACTTGCAAAACCTCGTAATT